>ML842126.1:17267-39981 GCA_009831015.1 Picea engelmannii
TTGAGTTAGGGAGCGGTTAAATCCACTTATTACATTTTTTCCTGAGAATCCCTTCTAACACGAGGGTCAATCATGAGGTCGCTTTGAGACTGGCATATTTTCTCACCCTACTTTGTTGGTCTTGGTGTAGAGGTTGCGCATATTATGGGGGTCGCTTGAGAGGTATACCCACAATGATGAGTGGAAGCCTTTCAAGTTGATTTCGGGCTAGATACCCTGCCCTTGTGTGTGGATCGGACTGTCGACTATTTCCCTAGGCATCACTGTAGTGATTGATAACCTTAGTGGCCTATCTCTTTAGGGTATTTACACAAGGTGACTGTGGAGGGGCAAGTCTTCATGGTACCTGGAATCGACATTGGCCAAACTCACTCGGGGTCCTTGGAGGGTGTACCCACGATTATGTGTGGGAGCTTGCACCAGGGTGTAAGTCCGTTAAGCAGGTCGTCAATGTAACTTTTCCACCCTCTCTATCTCATCCCCTTCTTACTTTATTCTCGTGATGTTGGATTTCATCACCAACTAGTGCGTTCATTGTGAGAAGGTTTTGTTTTCTTTCTTGCTTACTATATTTTTAGCATGTGTTGTTTGTTTTCCCTAGTGGACTCTAAATTGGATCTTTGTTTTAATGGCATCAGTTCTCGGAATGACCAATGAAGGAACCCCTTTTCCAGGGGAACCTTTTGTTTTTCCTTCTTACGAAAACATTGGTCCTCCTCACATCACTACTTTGAGCCTTCCAGGTCTCACAATTGGATTATCGGTATGGTTGTTTTCCACTCAGGTAATACCAAATGCAGTAAGTGCTTTGGTCGTAAGCACTTCCCCCCAAGAACATCAACCTCATGTTGATCCTTTACCTTCTTCACCAGTAAGGTCTTCTTCGCCTTCTTCGCTTGCAAGGTCGCCTCCCATTTCATCTTCTTCGTCGAGTGAAAGTTCTAAATCTAGTAACCCGGTGAATAAGAAGAAGAAGAAAAGAAAGATTAAGAAGAAGAAAGATAAAGGGTCAAAATCTCCAACCACTGTCAAACATGTCAGAAAGAAACCGATTATTGTTAATCGTGCTGGGACTGTTGATGATGTCAAGATCAACCAAACAACTCGTAAGCCCAAGTACCCTTGCAGGCTTTGTAAAGGTAGCCATCTTCTTAAGGAATGCCCTGGTCTATCCAAGGTTATTGAAGCATGGTCTATACATCCTCTCCAACCCATGTCATTAGCCTCTGAACAACATGCTGATGACTTCTCGTCGACTAGTCAAGATACCGTTGGGAAGAAGAAAAGTAGAGTCAAGTTCCCATGCATGTTATGCAAAGGGATTCATCTCACTCACCTTTTCCCTCGTATGGACAAAGCCTCGAAATTACTGGAAGACATGACTATTTCACAACCTCAACTTCCAGCTGCTTATCACAAGATTACTCTTGACCCCCCTATAGTTGATGGACTGATCACTATGGTCCCTTCACCAGTGAATCCGGTTGATCATGTAATAAATCTGGTCACGTCCTTAGTTGAACCAGCTGACAAAGTGGTTGATCCGATACCATCCTCGGTCAAATCCTGCTCTCCCCTCAGAGAGTGAAACTAAAGCAATCGATCTGATCCCATCCTCGGTCGATCCCCCTCTCCCGTTAGAGAGTGTCACCCAAGTGGTCAATCTGTTTCCATATTTTGACTCCATTCTCCCCTTGGCGAATGCAACCCAAGTGGTCGATCTGATCTCGTCATCGGTCGATCCTACTCTCCCGCTAGAGAGTAAATACGATACTGCCCATATTTTTCTTATTGATACCGAATCTACCATGCCAGGGGATATTCCTCCTTCTCCCGTGGAACCCCCTCCAAGTTATGAGGCCATCCATTTTGATTGGGGTGTGCTAACTGGACCTCGTCTTCCCTCTCACATTCCTTTCTAGATTACAATACAGGTTTGTGGTCGAGACATTCCCCAAACACTGATAGATGAAGGTGCATCCATTAGTAATTTGTCCTCTTTTGCTTGGCAAGCTTTGGGTTGTCCTCCGCTTGCATCGGTTACACAAAATCTGTTATCTTTTAACATAAGAACTAGTCAACCTTTAGGGACCCTTCCTCAGTTTCCTGTAACTTTGGGAGGGAAAAATGTCTTCATTGATGTCATGGTAGTCCAAAATCCCTTGGATTTTGATTTACTTCTTGGGAGAGATTATGTCTATGCCATGAAAGCTATTGTGTCTACTCTTTTTCGTGTGATATATTTCCCTCACGATGGAAGAATTGTGATTGTTGATCAACTTTCATTCATTGACCCCGACTGGATTTCCTCCCTAAATGGTTCTTATATGCAGACGGTATCGCCCCCGCCACAGGTCAATTATGTGGCATTGTCGCCCACGGTTTCAACTTCTAATGACTTAGATCTAGTAGTTGACATGGTGATCTCTTCGATAGGGTTGTTAGACCATGATCTCTTTACTCCTGTCGCGACCCTCGACATGGTGTCCTTCCAGAGTGTGTTTCTTCCTTCCAGTGAAGACCTCTTGGAAGCCATGATTGAGTTTTGTCCCTTGACATGGTGTCATTCTGGAGAATTGTCCTCTTGGAATCCATGATTAAGAAGAAAGACTCCGAGGATAGTTTTTGCATCTCTTAGGCAACCTCGTTAAAAAATGAAACAAAGGTCTTTCAGCATGGTTTTTTGATTTCAAGATCGTTAAAAAATAAAACCACTTACGAGGATAGTTTTTTCATCCCTGTGGCAACCTCGTTAAAAAATGAAATAGAGGTTATGAGCATAGTTCTTGTTTCTATGTCAAGCTCATTAAAAAATAAAATAGTTTTCCCCCTGTCTGTTTGAGTCAAGTCCTTCGTCTAGTATTTGAAGCTTCATTTCCTCCGCCTTTGTCGTTGGATGAAACGAATCTTGGGGGGAAATACTTTCAGCCTCTGGACTTCATGCTGAAGTAGAGTCGGTAGTTTCTTAAGCTAGGGGCTAGGTACCAACCGTCCATGTGTTATGCGTTGGGAAGTCCAAGCATAGTTTTCTATGGTTCAAGCTTGTGTAAAAATGAAACCACTTACCTCAAGCATAGTTTCCTCTAGTTCAAGCTTGTGTAAAAATGAAACCAGGTCCAAGCATAGTTTCCTCTAGTTCAAGCTTGTGTAAAAATGAAACCAGGTCCAAGCATAGTTTCCTTTGGTTCAAGCTTGTGTAAAAATGAAACCAGGTCCAAGCATAGTTTTGTTTTGTTTTAAATCTTGCGTAAAAATTAAAACAATCCCGAGCTTAGTCTTTGTTCTTTCTCATGCTCATAAATACATGAGAATAAGTTATCGGGCTTAGTCTTTGTTCTTTCTCGTGCTCATAAATATGTGAGAATGTAACCGAGTATACTTTTATCACTTTTTCGGACTCGTAAAGGTTATACGAAAAAGGAACCCACTGGAGTTCCCTTTGAGCTCTTTTCAGACTCTCTAAACATGAAAATATTGCCGAGTGAACTTGTTCTTTTCACACTCGTTAAAGTATTTGAAGAAAACGTATGTTGAGCAATAGTTTATCTCTTTTTTGGTCTCATCAGACTACTTTACGAAAAAGGAACTGAGAGAGTTCTCTTTAAGTGTTTTTTAGACTCTATAAACATGAAAAACCCCTGAGTTTTCTTTCTTTGGACTCATAAAACAAACATTGAAAGGCCTATATGGGACCGGACCACTCTTTCCTAGGGTTTGTTAAACATACTTCGAGGGAATCGTCCGAAGGAGGAGCTTAAATTGAAAAGAATATGTTATCCTCTTCAAGATTGCATAAAAATAAAGAGGTACTCGCCAGAAATGGTGGGGGAAAAAATTGGGAAAGAAATATGTCTAAAGCTGTATTCCATGGAAGAGTCGCTTTTGAACATGACACCCTTTCACTCACCTTGTGTCTAGGTTGAAAAATCCACTTGTCTCCTGATCATACTCCTTTATAAGATTACAAATTGGCCTGTGATCCCTGTTGTTGAGTCAGTGTTTCCAAGACAATTGTCATGTCGTCAATATGTTCAAAATGAAGTTCAACTCGAAAAGCCTTCTGTTGCATCAGCCATTTCTGTAGAATTTAAGCCTTCTATTGCGTCGGCCATCCTTGAGTTAGTCCTGAATCATGTTACTCTGACCTACATCAAATATTGTTACTTGTTTCGAGTCATTGATGTGGGATACATTAAGGCCCTCCTGTGACAAGTCTTTTCCTGTCGACTTCAACTCATTATCTAGGAATTAGACTTAGAAACTAATTAGTACCTTGGAACTTGCATGCCTCAATGGAAGGATTCCTCTCTTTCGACAGTGGGTTTTCATTATTGACCCCTGATCAGGAGATTCTGCCAAGTGTTCAACTTCAGCTCATTTATTCACATTCATTGGATTGTACTAGTGTACCTTGGGAGTCATTGAAATTAATGGTGATTTCCCTCACACTTGTTAATGGTATACACTAATGAACGGTAATCAAGTGGTTTCTACCATGTTCGACTTCAGCGCATGTATTCACATGGTTAGATTCGTACTATAGAGTGGTGGAGATCAAGACCCTGGATATTTTCTGACATATCCAGGTTGCGTTGGAGTATATTTAGTGTACTGCTGCATAGATCCACATTGTATGTCTGGTGGCTATGCTCAAATTTGAAACTTTAACACATAGATCCAAAGTGTATTTTTGGTGGCTATGTTCAGATTTGATTCATAATGGCATGGATCCACGGTGTATGTTTGGTGGCCATGCCCTTGTCTTACTTGACATGGATCTTTGCATCTAAGCATTTATGCTTTGAGTCATTTGTATCTTGAGTATGGGAATGCCTACCTCAGTGATGATGTATTATTATATTGTATTTCCTTGTTTGTTGGTAGGTTTCCGACCGATTGTTCCTTGTTCCCTACACACATTCGATAAAGTATTTCAGCTATCACTCTGTTCTAATTTCATACTTTGGGGGGCTCTCTGTTACACACTATTTTCTTCATACCTATGACCGTTAATGATGTAAACCTATTTGTAGTCTTCAGAGGGGTCAGTGGCCTCAGTTCTTGAAGAAAGAAGGGAGAAGAACTTTTTCTGAGAAAAGAAGTTGCATTTTCCTTTGTAAAAACCCTATAAAAAGGAAGTTCACAGGCTGCATTATAGATAGGGTGCAAGAATGTCTGATTCTCACAGGCTGCATCATAGCTAGGTCATGAGGATTTCATAGTCTGCTCTATAGGGAGGGTGTGAGAATGCTTACACGTGGGAAAAACAAGTGTTTTCTCGAATCTTCTAGAAGGAGAAACTTCCATGGTGAGGTGGCATCTGAATGGCTTGGATCTTACTCTCTTTCATGATTTAGTGGGATCATCCTAACCTCCTCACATTATCCTCTTCATCTTATAAAAGGAGAGGAGCTCTCATGGAGAAGGGCTAAGTTGGATTTGGCTTGGAATTATTAGCTTGGTTGGAATGTCTTTGAGTTTTACCTTTGTCAAGATAGATTGTGAATATTATCAGATCTATGCTTTTAGAATTCTTGGAGTGTGTGAGGAACGAAGGACAGTTGGAAGGGACCTTACGACATCAAGGCCATGGTTGTAATCTCTCTTTCACATTTAATATGATACAGTAATATGATTCTTTCCTATAAAGCTTGTTGTGTTTTAATGTATGATACCTTGATCACATACAAAGGTTTATATTGTGTTTATGTTATTACTATCACTTTGGTTGGTTGCGTTCTTTTGCAGGTTCATCATTGTGTGAGTGTTGGAACGGAGCTAGGATGGTGATAGCGAGAGGAAGCAACGTTTAAACGATATGTCACCTATCCCTCTTTAGTTAGTAAATTCAATGTTTAAAACTTAAGGAAAGCGTCATGTTCTGGTGTGTTTCATTCTAGATCTAGGTGGATCTAGGGAGATCAGTTAGTGCCCGCACCTACCGATTTATCCAGTAACACCAAGGATGTTTTTTTTTGAGTATGATGGATGATTGACAAGGTTCCACATAGGATATGTAACACACTTGACCCCCTAAACATCATTAGGATGGTGGGGAATACAAAAATTTTCATGATTTCCCTTTAACTTACCTTTATTAGACTTAACTCAATCATCGATTATGAGCTTAAAAATCAAATCTTCTCCTCAAGAGCTTTCCAACGACTGTCACTATGCTTGATTATGAGCTATGGAGAAAAATATATGGCGTCCTAAATTTTTTAGACATTACCCTTAGGAGACATCATCATTTCCATGTAGACCTATTCTATACGTTCCTATTGATGTTATCATATCCACATGGATCCATTCCACGCATATCGCCTGGCGTAGATGCTTCCTCAAATATGCACATAGTCGGATATCTGAACTTCTCTATATTGTAGATACCCTCCCATACATAATCCTCAAATATATTGGATATATACCCATTTGGACTTCTCAAATCCCTAGGATATCCACCCATCTAGAATCCAGGCTTTTGGAAAAATCCATTTTTTTAAGAAATCTTGGATTCTCGAATTTCTGGATGGTCCTCCTTTAATAACATGGGACCCATCTGTATATGAATGCCACATGGAATTCACTCATTCGTTCACCTTCACTAACAAGATAGAAATGATATACCTCCACTTGGTGATCAACCATAGGCTGCGGGGATGGGGGAGTCCCATCCATTACCTTTTGTACCCTTATTGCGCAACTTGCATGTCCGCTAGATTAGGTGATGGAGGATTGCAAAGATAAAAAATATATATTAAATTCAGTCTTAAAATTGATCATGAGTTAAAAGTTCTCATTAAGCTAGAAAGATTTGACAGTTGAAATTAAACCTATCTAAAGGCTCATATTAAAATCAGGCTTAAAGGTGCTCATTCAATAACAATGTCTCCTCGTCTCAAATTCACTACAGAATGATACTTTTCCTTTCCACACGTCATCCGCCTTTCCTCTTCAAGGGTTTAAAGGTTCCATGACATCGCAATTCTTCATCCAGATCCATATTTTCATTAAAATCTCATTTAAAAGAAATTTTGGGTTTCTGGATTTATGGATGGTCATGGCTCCTCGTTTCAGTTCCACCATCCAGCATTTGTCCCATGACCTGCCACAATGGACCTGCTTATGGCTCACTCCGCTGATGTGTCCTGTTGAAGTGGAATTACTAACATGCCATCCAACATATGGAATTTTTCAAAAAGTCTATTTAATTAAAATACCAGATGTCTACTGCCCAGATTGATGGTTCCATTGTTGAAATATTGTAACTTCAAAGAATATTTTACCTAAGAGAGAGTTGAATAATATTATTATATTATATTTAATTAGTCCCTATTGTGCCTTAGTAAAACTTGTCCCTATTGTGCCTTGACAGTTAAATGTAAATTAAGAGGGTAAAGTGATAGGTCAGCCCAAACCTAATTATAGGCTAGCTATACCACTATTTATAAGAGAGGCCAATGCCTCATTTGGACACACTCACCACACTAGCTCTGTAGCTATGAAGAAGTGTGAAAGTCTTGGAGGAACTGCTACTGCAACTAAGTGTGACGCCAAGGAGGGTTTTTGGTTAAGTAGTGCGCTGCTCTTTCCTAGTGAAGGAGTAGAGGAGGATATTCTACTTTGTTTCTGGTCTATCTATATTGAGGAATTTTTGCTAGGTTTTCTTCCCCGTGAGGGTTTCCTAGGATAATCTGTGTGTCTCTATTGTTTATGTGATTGCCTCTCTTTCAATGATATTATTTATGCAGCTAATGTGCTAAACGATTATAATAATAAAGAAGAATCATAACTGATAGTTGTATAAGTAAAACATCAACATGGTATCAGAGCATGCCTAAAAGAGACCAACTCACAGTTTATAAGAAGTGACTAGCCTTAAAGTGCCCTCTCCAAAATCTAGTTTTAAGTATTGCAACTTCTACAGAATTAGGGTTTCTGCATAAACCCTAAGTGTGATGTTTTCCCTATTTAAGGAGGATGTTGGGGGAAGTAACCACATCTAGTATATATCCCTAGGAGGGTGCATCTAGTCCCTGGATCAAAATTCTGAAATTTGAAGTTTAACAATTTAGGGTTTCCTCATAAAACCCTAAGTTGCAGTTGCATTTAAAGTATCAGTTGCAGTATTAGTTACAATTGCAATGCTAGTTCCTTCATTTCAGTTGCAACACCAGTTGCAGTCCCAACAATAGCTGCAGTACCGGTTGTAGTGAAAGTTTTTGTGAAGTGTTGGGACTGATTTTTACTGTCCTAGTGCACCTTACCCTAGAAAATATCCATCTAAATTTAAGTTAGAAGTTGAAGCACCTTTGAAGTTTTAAAGGTTTGTTATTTCTTGTCACTGTTTTCGGATGGTGCCACTACTTGTCAATACTATCAGAGGTATGTCCTTACATATGTTCAAACTGTATCATTATTCTAAAGGATATTTGCAGGAGAAAGGATATTTTATCTAAACAACAATTTTAGATCCAGAAGGATCTTAGATCCAACACATTCAGAGGAACAATGCACCCCGGGTTTGATTAATTTGATATGCCTCTATTTGTTATGGAATTATTGTGATCTTATGAACATATAGGTTGTATTTTGATATGTTGAATTTATGATTATCATACTAATCATTGGTCAAAATTAAAGTCAAATTATTAGATTGATTAAAGTTGAGGTTATAGAGTTTATTCTCTAACCCAGTTTTTTGTCAAGAAAACATATTATCTTAGTACATAGGACATGTTGAATAAAATACTTGTCATCTTGAGTGAAGGAGACTCGGAATAAAAGAATCAAACTCATTCTTGAGGACAAGACTCCAAGTTCCAGGTTTGATTGATTAAATTGATAAGATTCAAACTTACACATATCAAGTTTGATAACTGCTAAACACTATAGTTGTGATATAAATCTTTGAAAGTTTTATTATTGAATACTTGGTAGCGTGTGAGAACTATTGAGATAAATGCTTACTATAAGCATTTACTAGATGTAACTAACATCTACTCTAGGAGAAAATTCTTGTTTTGTTTCCAGGTTACCTTGGAGGAATGATTAATCACGACACTAGAAGAGTGTTTATCTCATTCCTTATTATTGTATTTCTTACTTTTTATCCTTGTTTCAAGCAGGTCACAAGTGATAGCTCTAAAGGAGATACTGTGATGATTTTTCTCACTATTGTTTTTATTATTATTATAAAAATTATTATTCTTGTATACTATTTCTCCCTTGTTTCTCTTGTTCCAGGAAGGTCACAGGTGATAACCCTGAGGGAGCTATAGTGACGGCTGTAGGAGGAAACATATTAGATGAAACATGGAGAAAACTATCCAAGTTATATACATGATCGTATACACCCATGTATTGAAGAAGAAGAAGCTATTTTTTCTAAATACACAACATCTCATATGAAGAAAAAACTTGAGGAGTAGAAGGATCCAAGATAACAGAACAAATCCCTCTAGTGCAATTGATCACTCTTCATATCATCAAGAAGAGTTAGTAGAGCCAGAAGGGCCTACTCAGAATCAATGTAGTAATCAAAAAGAGACAAGCATGGGCCCGTGACACTTTGCAGGATGCAAAGACATATATCATTGACAAGACATATCAGAGGGAGCAAATGGCTCCAAATATTATATAGACTCAGAGGGAGTCAATCTTTAGAGGAACCATGGATACTCAGAGTAAGCCTAATCTCAGTGAGATTCAGTGTCTTAGAGACTTTCAATTAGAAATTATTCCTCCTCAAATTTAGATGGGATAAAGAGATGTCTTCCAATACTAACAGACACATGCCATAAGTTGAGAAGGCTAAATTGTAGCTTCAGATACTTCTAGGAGATATGAAATCTCCTGGGAATATTCCCTTGTTTTAGTGATAGAGGAAGAAGATAGTCATAAGGAATGGGATATGTATTTTTCCTTAAGACCATAAGGGAAGTCGGTGATGACTTCCAATATTGATATACTAGATCAAGCATGTTGCAGATAAAAATACAAAGCCTGATTTTTTTCCAGAGGATTCTCCCAACAAGAGGGAGAATACTATGACAAGACACTTGCTCCAGTAATAAGAAGAAGTATACATATAGAACAAACATGATTAATTAAAATAAGTCGATACAGTATGAGATTCAGAGGGAGTAGGTATGACAAAACATGTATTTGAGATTGAGTTATCTCCAGTGCCAGTTGGTGTAGTACATTAGTCGGGCCATGGAGACATGAATACAATAGAATATTGAGTTACCTCTAGAGAAAGAGGATACGCTACCCTCAGTGTCAGTTAATGAACCACTCTCAATTTCAGATGAAGGTGTTTTTGTGATGGGGAATATGAGATACTCTTAGAGTTCAAAAACTATAGTGAGAATGGGGCAATCATTCTTAGCCTCAGAAAGAGAAGCTGCATGTGCAGAGTCCCAGTTCCAGAAGGAACAGTTGCAGAAAAAACAAATAGAGGACATACTCTCAGGTAGTGAGACAAATACTGCTTTGTAGAAAGCACATAGAACCAACACATCATTATGCAGATTGAGTTGCAACTAAGAAAGTGTACCAGGTTGGTACAATGTGATGTGAAAATTTTGTTTCAAAGTACAGGACAAGAAGACTCATGTCTACAAGTTGAAGCAAGATCCAAGGGCTTGGTATGGCAGGATTGATAGTTTTTTGATGAGCTTGAGATTTACCAAGAGTAAAGATGATACCAAACTTTACTTAAAGATTGAGAATGATGGACAAATTATATTTCTGCTATATGTGGATGAATTATTCTTGAAATATGAAGAAAATCTCATCACATATTGTAAGAAGAAGATTTTCCTTGAATTTGAAATGAAGGACCTGGGCCCGATGCACTATTTCTTAGGTCTTAAAGTATGGTCGAGCTTAGAAGAGATTTTCCTTAATCAAGGAAAGTATGTTGTGGAAATTCTGAAGATATTCGACATGATGGACTGTAGAGCCATGTCCACTCCTATTGAGACAAATATGAAGTTATTGGTTGATACTTCGTCAGAAATAGTTGATGTTACTCTATACAGACAGATGATTGGTTCGTTGATGTATTTGATGAACACCAAATTAGATATATGCTTTGTTCTGAACACCTTGAGTCAGTATCTGGTGGAGCCCAGGCATGATCACCTTGTAGCTACAAATAATGTGATGAGATACCTTAAGGGTATGTTGGACTATGGACTTTGTTATACTAGAGATTGTGACTTCAGATTGTTTGGCTATACTGATTCAGATTGGGATGGAAGTGCTTCAGACAGAAAAAACACTTCATGATGTTGTTTCATTTTGGGGCCAGCCATGACTTCATGGCAAAGAAGGAATCAATCCAGTATTACTCTCATTATGGTAGAAGCAGAGTACATTGCAGCAAGCTCCGCCATTTGTGAAACCATATGGCTTTGAAAGTTGTTTACAGGTCTATTTAACCTAGAGATGGATGCTACCTTGATATTTTGTGATAACCAGAGTAGCATAAATATGAAAGAGAACCCAGTGTTCCATGATAAGACGAAGCACATTGAGATCTGATACCACTACATTTGTGACTTGGTACATAAGGGAGTTGTGAAGCTCCAATATGTTGGCACAGATGAGCAGGTAGCATATGTGTTGACTAAGCCTCTATCTCGTGTGAAGTTTGAGTACTTCTGAGACAAGGTTGGTGTATTCCAAAAAGACTTTCCTCTAAAGGGGGAGTGATGTTGATGATACTATGGTATCTTGACCACCAGTAGGGCAGTTCAGTTAAGATTTATATCCTAGGGGATTTATCATCCCTGGAAAAATCCCTTGAGTTTCAGATAGATGGTCTGTCAGAGTGCCTATGTATGTATATACTTATTGTGGTCAGTAGTGTGGCATCTCATTTAAGATTTATATCCTAGGGGATTTTATTATCCCTAGACATATCCCGTAAGGTTCAGATGGACGGTTTGTCGGAGTGCCCACACTTGTTGTTGTTGTTGTTGCTATCCAGACCTAATTATAGGTTGTATAGACCACTATTTATAAGAGAGGCCAATGCCTCATTTGGACACGCTCACCACACTATATCTACAGCTATGAAGAAGTGCACAAGTCTTGGAGGAACTACTACTGTAACTAAGTGTGACGTCAAGGAGGGTTCTTGGTTAAGTAGCGCGCTACTCTTTCCTAGTGAAGGAGTAGAGAAGGATCTTCTTCTTTGTTTCTGGTCTATCTATATTGAGGAAGTTTGGCTATGTTTTCTTCCCCATGAGGGTTTCCTAGGATAATCTGTGTTTCTCTATTGTTTTTGTGATTTCCTCTCTTTCAGTGATCTTATTTATGCAGCTAATGTGCTAAATGATTATAATAATAAAGAAGAACCGTAACTGCTAGCTGTATAAGTAAAACATCAACATCCATATGCATGGTTCCATTATCCGACATCCTGGTTTTTGGTAAAAGTTGACTTATTTGAAATTTTATATTTTCGCTAAGTTGTTGACTCATAGATCCATCTATAGGGTTCCATCCTATCTGGGATCTAGACTTTATAAAATTTAATTTAAAATGAAATCATGGATATTCGACAATACAGATCTAGGGTTCCATCTAGTCAAGGTTCCATTTAAAATGTTAGCATGACCAAAAGGGTTATCCAGATATCAATTTTTCTCTATAGGTCTTTATAGGGTTTTGTCGAATCCCTGATAGGCTCTGTGACCTAGTTGAGTGTTCCAATAGGTCAAGGTTCATGTTTCATGGTTCCACCTCAAGGTTACAAAATTCAAGAGTTTGATTAAAATAAACTTCAGATCTCAATGTCCCCAACAATCCTAGAATTTTGGGGTTCCACCTTAGAGCATCTCATTAAAAGGTTGAAAGGGAAGAGGGATATGATAACACGGATCCTCTGCAATTGAATTACGAAGCACTGAACAAAGTGAACCTATCCGTATAACCTTGTCATATCTATAATTCAATAAATATGGAGACTCGAGGAAACAACCATTCTCAATTAAATGAACCTCCAAAAAATCCATACCATCCTCAGTGTTTTAAGCCATGAATTACAAGTTTTATGCATATGTATTCAAAATAAGAAAAATGTCATGAAAAATTATCAATCATATAGGTACTTACAAAATTATACATTATATTCATTTCCTATAAACTTTTCTCATGAACCCTACAATTTCAAGAATTGCAAAACACAGACCTTTTATACAATAATCGAGCACTCGAATATATAAAGAATACGTAGAAAATTTATATGTTCATAAACTATAGACCAGACCAAACTGACTGAGGTTCAATGATTTTCCACCCAATCATAGGCTCGGTTGCACTATTACTCTCTAGAATAGGCCACCCCCATGCCATACCATGATACCACTAGGGAAACTTGGGTTTCTTAAGGAAATTTGGTATGGGTTTGAAGGCCACTCTCATTCATATGAAGTCAACAATAGGAATCCCTTGCACCCAACAAGTCATGGCCTCCACGATTTTTCCCAGTTTCCTTCCCAGCTGGATAACCTCTGCACAAGGGAGTCCCTTCATTTCTAACACGGTCCCTCAATGCCCTCCCTGCTTAGTGTTGGTTTCGTATCCAACAAGCATTAAAATCAAGGCCCTTTGTCCAGGTCAGGTTAGGGTTTCCCTGCTCAGAATTAACAGTGAGTACACTCGCAACAATTTTCTCTTCTCTTCCCCACTCCCCTCTTTTATTTTCTCTGCGTGAACTCCCTCCTGCCACCCCCTTGTGGGTCTCTTCCTCCTTTATGAAGGTTTACAATTTATCTTTCTTGTGTCATAGGATTTCATGGGTCAATCATGGAAAACGAGGTGGGTACTTGTTGTACCAATGACCAAAATTATTCATTTGTTCCAGCCACCTCTCAGTACCTCCTTCATTGCGAGTGGTTGGTTTCTCAACTACCAACACCCCCTCATTAATAACTTTTTGGAAATGGAGAAGAGGGAAAAATATCTTCAATTGAAATTTGGCAAATTGGCACTATGGATCTTAGGCAAGGTAATCCCCCCTCATTGGTTTCCACTTGTGGTATCATGTTCAGTACTAGTGCTCCACCCTCCAATCAGTTTTTCAGCGTGTTTTCCTTAACAAAATATATTTACATTGTTTGAAAATGTCCATTTTAGTCTTATAATGAAAAAATATCCCTGCTACAACTCATGATGACATTAATTCTTAGTTATAATTACAGATTGGTGGAAAACATGGTGTTACATTCCCATCCCCCTTAAAGGAACATTGTCCTCAATGTTTTACCATCTGCATAAATAGATTTATACAATAAACAAAAATGGGTATGCCACATTCATGACATCCTCTAGTTCCCACGTGGCTTCATCTCCTCTCAAGTGCTTCCACTGCACCTTGACCTACACGATGGCTTGGTTCCGAAGAAGTGTCTTTTTATTTTTTAGGATGCATTGAGACTCACAATGGAATTATCCTTCTGGTTCCACTTGGATCATAATCAAATCAATAATTTGATGAGAGTCATGAACATATTTTTTAAGTAATGATACATGTAATACATTATGTGCGTTAACAATAGGAGGTAAGGAAAGCATGTATGTCATTGGTCCCACTCTCTCTAGGACTTCAAACGGTCCACAGTAGCAGGGTGATAACTTAGCACAAGTTCCCATTCTCAGAGAACTTATTTTGGGATTAACCCAAATGTAGACATGGTCTCCCACTTTGAGCTCCCTATGAGTTTGATTTCTATTAGCATATCTCTTTTGTCTATCCTATGTCTTTTTCAAGTTTTGCTTTATATTTGCCACTTACCATTCCATTTATTTCAGTATGTCTAGCCCAAGTATAACATGTTCGATCAGATTATCCCAAATTATTTGGATATTACATTTTCTTCCATATAAGGCCTCAAAGGGACTCATTTTCAATGACTCTCGGTAGCCATTATTATAGAAAAAATCTAGTATGGGTAAGTAATCTTTCCATTTATTGGGTGGGTGCATAGCATACATTCTTAACATAGCTCCCAACACGTGTTTTACTCTCTCTGTTTTCCAATCTGTTTGAGGATTGTAAGAAGTGTTGAAATCCAACTGTGTCCCAAATCCTGCAAATAAACCTTTCCAAAAACTTGAAGTAAATTTAGCATCTCGATATGATATTATTGTCTTGGGCATGCCATGTAACCTAAAAATATTTTTTAAATAGATATTTTCAATTTCAATTGCTTTGTATGTGGATTTCACTAGAATGAAGTGAGTTGGCTTGCTCAAATTATCCATCACTACCATGATTGCACTGCTTAGTTGTCCTTGTCAATCCAATGATGAAGTCCATATATATGACTTCCCACTTCTATTCTAGAATTTGCAATGGTTGCAACAACACTGCTGGATGCCTATGATCGACCTTAACCTGTTGGCATTATAAGCATTTGGCAATGTATTTTGCAATTTATTTCTTCATCCTAGGACAATAGTACAAATTTATCACAACAATTATCATTTTCTAATATCCTGGGTGACCTACATAAGGTCTCTTGTGGAACTCATTCTTTATAAAATCCCTCAATTAAGTTGAATTAGATATGTACAAATTTTCTTTGTATATCGACAACCCATCCTCAATGATTCGATATCCTTCACACTTCTGTCCTCTTGGATCTTGATCTAATATTTCCTTTATTAAATTAAAGTGTTCATCTCCTTGTAGGGAATTTTTTATCCTATGTTTTATATTAGACTCACATACACTAGTTGTTGCTAGATATATTGTTTGCATGCTTCAACTGAGTGAATATGCCACTCGATTTTCTTTTCCTTTAATATGCGTGATTTCAAAATCAAATTCACTAATGAGATCCATCCACCTCGCCTCTATGGAATTTAAACAAGGTTGATCAAACAATTATTTCAACCCACTGTGATATATCATTAACACAAACTGCCTCCCAAGAAAATAGTACCTCCAAATCTTCAAGGTATGCATAATAGTTGTAAGTTCCAAATCACGAGTAACATAATTATTCTCATGCTCATTTAGTTTCCTTGTATTCAAAACTTATTAGATTCCCTTCTTTCATGAGGACTCCACCGAGCCCTTCCTTGAAAGAATTTGTATGGACCAAGAAGTCCTTATCTGGATCTCCAATCTTTAAGACATGTGTGTTTGTTATAAAATGTTTGAGTTGATGGAAACTTGCTTCACATTTCACCGACCATACAAATTTCACTCATTTTCTTTGTAGTGAAGTGATTGGATGAACCTTCTATAGTATTGAAACAATCCCATAAATGATTTCACTTCTGATAAATTTCGAGAAGTAGACCAATCCATGATTTCCTTAATCTTCTGAGGGTCTACTGCAATTCCTTCCTCCGAGATCACATGACTTAAGTATCATATCTATTTCTAAAAGAAATTGTACTTGTTATTCTTGGCATATATCTAGTGTTCTCTCAAGACCCACAGTACTATCTTGAGGTGCTCCTCATGCTCTTCCTTACTCTTTGAATAGATCAAGATATCATCAATAAAAACCATAAAAAACTTATCCATCTACCCACTAAAAATGTTGTTCATTAGGAACATAATGTAGCTGGTGCATTGGTAATCCCAAAGGGAACCACCACAAAATCATAGTATCCATATCTTATTTTTTCTTGATGGTCATCTTTTTTAATTGTCTATAATCAATCCATACCCTGAGAGTACCATCCTTCTTATTGACAAACAATGTTGGGGCTCCTCCCGGGGACAAATAGGGTTTGATATATCCCTTTTCTAACATTTATTTGAGCTGCATTTTCAACTCCACCAACGCAGGTGTGCTCATCCTGTAAGGTACTCAAGACACAAGAACTTCTCCTGGCATAATCCCTATGGAAAAATCAATATCTCTTTTGGGAGGAAGTCCTGGTATTTCCTCGGGGAATATATCTCTATACTCATATAACACTGGATGGTATTCAATTTTCATCTTGTTATCTTTTATTAAATATAATACATGTATGGCATACAATGGACATCCCTTTCTTCAATATTTATTTAGTTGTAGCACTAATATTTTCCTTACTGACACAAGTTTTTGGATGCCATGTAAGACCCTTTTATTTCCTTTATTATCTTCACATTCCAAGGTCTTGTTAAAAAATTCCAATTTAACTTTATGTGCTGCCAACCAATCCATACCGACCAACATGTCATATGACCCCAATGGTAATATATTTAGTGTTTATTGTGTGTGCAATCCATTCATATCAAACTAGCATGCCTCTATTACCTCATTCACTTTTCTCTTGGTTCTTGTAGCTAGCTACACCAATCATGACTTTGCTTGCTTTCTTTTTTGTAAAACACATTCCTCAACAACTTGTGGTGAAATATAACTAAGGTCAGAACCAAGGTCAATCAAAATTGAAAGAGTGGTTGGGAAGTATACCTTCCATATCAACCAACTATACCCTCCATATCCACCATTGAGGCTGGGTGGTTTTCTTGCCAATTCTTAAAGGATGCATAAATATGGGGTACACTCCTGGATACATCATCAATAATGTAAGCCTTCTAGACGTTGTAAATTCTCTTGTTATCATTCTTCCTATGTGGGAAATATCTTAACATGTGTTCCTCTCCATAGCCCCAACATTTTCTGGTTCCTTTCTTCTTCTTTTTGGTATTTTCCTTTGCAATTTCTGCTAACCTATTCACACTTATAGTCTTATATTTTATTTTCTAGTCCTTTTGAGTCTCATACCTATTCTTTGGTTGCTCATAATAATAATTATCTTTTCAAATGGTGTCATCAAGTGTCTCGGGGTTCATCGAATTCAATTCCATCCTGGAGGGTCTGTGGCAATCCATTGAGAAATCATTGTGTATTTACCTTCTCATCTTTGATCTATAGAACATACCTCAATTGTTCTATGAATCTTTTGACATATTAATCGATAGTCAGTTGCCCCAACTTATGTTCTGGATCTCTTTGATCTATCCATCATAGTATATTTCTGATAGATATTCCTTCCTGAAATACTTTTCAAAATGTTTCTCGGTCAGATCCTTTTCATTGATCCATTTTACATTCTTAAGGACTTCCCACAAGATGGAAGCCCCTCCATTTAAGTTAAATATGGCCACTCTTTCCTTCATGTTCACTGAGTAGTTTTGTAATTGAAAATAATTCTTCAATCCTAGAAGCCATGCCTCTATTTTCTCTTCCTTCTTGATCTCTCCATCAAATGTGGGTGGTTTTTCCTTCTTGAATTCCTCAGTTAGGGAACTCCTGTATTATTTCATCCTCTTTTTCGTATAAGTACTTGAACCAATCTCATTGCTGGATAGTATTTCAATATTAGAGGTCTTCTAAATGGAGTATTTTGAGAAAAATTCCTTATCATACGGGTCATCCTTGGAATCCTTGTTCCTTTTCCTACAAGAATGTTTCCCTGTGTTGATGAATGTTGGTCCATGCTTTTGGATTTTTGAAGGACTTTGTAGCTTCCTAGAATGATATCTCCATGTATTGCTAGCAGTTGAACCTTGTTGATTTTTTTTTTCTTTGTAGCAATACAACATTCAATTTTGTTTGTTTCTCTTAGGGCCTAATGAGATTCTCATTATCATCCCTGCAGCTCTAAAGTTTAGCCTTCAGATTTCTCACTGTCTCTGCCAATCTTGGAGGAGTATCCCTCATCTCATTTGATTCCTCATATATAATATGTGAGGTGTCTTCCATGCCACGCTATACCATTTTTTTTTTTATTTTCTTCACTTCATTGTGTCTTCTCAATGATGAAATAACATGATACTGTTAGATAATCATATAATTAAAATGAATATACATGCTTGGCCTTTATAATGTTTTCATGGGTCAACAATAGCCCCAAAATCAGGACTTTGTTCCCACTTCCATTAATATCACTACAAGGACTACACCGTCTTGTAGAGGTTTTTATAGAACCTCCCCAAAAAATTATTCTCTTAGTTGTTTATAGAGGAGGTTGTTAGTCGAGGCAAGCGGTCGAAGGTTTTTGTGGAGGTTTTATTTTCGGTGTGCCTTTATGGTATAAATGCCCCAGTGCATACCTAAAATATATGGCATCGGGACTTAAATGTTCAAACGCATCGTCACCGTTCATAGCGGAGACGAGTGGTTGTATGTTTTTGAAGAGGTTTTTTTCTTGATGATTATTTAAAGAATATACATAGCGGTCAATTCATGAACAATACAGTACCGTTGCATCCATGTTTCAGTAGCACCACCATACTTTATAATAAAATTACATGCACCAAATAAATCACCTCGTTGTTATTGAACAATACACACTGGGATGTTCATGAACAATAAAATATTGAGGCGTCCATGTTTCAGTAGCACCGCCATACTTTATAAAAAAATTACATGCACCAAATAAATCCCACCGGTGCAATTCAGCAATACACCCCGGTGTGTCTTTTTGTCTAAAGGCACACCGTGTTAGGGTAAAGAAAAAAAATTACCAAACTAATTTTCATTGTGAAAATGCATCTCGTGCTTCCAAACTCTCAAGCAAGAATCAATGCTCACCTTTCTTCCTAAGACACCCTATTTCCGGTGCTCTACACCGACTAGGATAGCTCCATTGGTGGATTCCACCTATTTCCAAATTTTTGAAATTACCACAAATTTTCATTTCCTATGAAGGATGCAACCATGCCTCTTCGAGGAAGAAGAGACCAGGTAAATTATTTATTACCTTCCTATTTTCATTTTCATCCAAATAAACTTAGACTTTAGCTTGGAATTTCACATTTTTTTCAATATTTTTTTCTTTTTCACGCGGTAAGCCTAAACAGTTTGGCTCTCCCTTAAGCAGTGTGTATTTTGTTAAAAACACAGTGTGCATTCCCACCATTGTGTACTGTGTTAAATACACAGTATGGACTTCTTTTGGAGTGTCCAGATATGTTCACATCGGTGTCGTCCAATCTAGTGCATCGTGATAAATTAGTAAAAAACAAAGCGATGCATCCTTCGGAACACCCCGACACTGGTGAAAATGAGGATCATACCCACACCGGCCCATTACACTTCATTAAACGTTCTACTATCTCAACAATATATAAAATTTAACCTTGCGGTGCACTGATTTTAACTAACTAAACAAGTCAATTTTCAAACGCATTGCCATACTTAAAAAATAATACACACCTGTACACTTAACTGAACTAACTACACCACTAACATAAGGATTTATAAAATTTAACATACCGGTGAAATCATTGTAATCAATCGCACCGACCCTATATACAGAAACGCACCAAGACATATACTTCCCAAATTTTCATAGTGGGGTGGCTTAGTGGACTCCTCGTTCCTCGTGCACTCACATTTACAATGCACCACGAAACAAAAGGATGGTGCTCCACTATCGCAGTGGTACCAGTGCATTAATAGTAACACCTCACATTGGATCACTATTTCGTTTCAGTGGACGCCTTGTAACCGACATTGTCGATAACATAACACACTATTAAACAAAAAAAAATTGGTCCAATAGCATGGTAGCACTAGTGCGTTTATATTAAAACATCACACCACATAAGTTCTTATTCAAGAATTTCATTGGTCGATGCGGATTGATCAGAACAATGCACAACTGATGTAAAGAGAACAACACCAGACAAAATTTTCACAAATTTGCAGTGCAATGCATCTTATGGTAAGTACCACTAAGATGCTTGGAATTGTACCAACTGAGATAAATGCACCGATGTGTTCTATTAATATAATGCATTGCCAAGTTTTTGAAACAATAATTTCCTACGTGATGTGTTAAATAAATAAAGCACACTGGTAATATGTACTACAACACAAGGACAAAAATACATAATAATTTACTATCTCGGTTCATTTATGGGATGCCTTGTCATTGTTGTGTTATAATAAAAATGCACCGGTATCAACGCATACAAATCTCAAATGAAGAATCGGTGCCTTACTTTAAATGAAATGCACTGGGGCGGTTAAGTAAGTTGAATCAGAAAAAATAGTTTAAAAATTATAATTTTGGTGCACATTGTAAAACATGTTCGTTAATCATGCATCATGAAAAGATAACGCACCGGTTAAAATCATCTAGTGCACGTACTTAAATATACATTCGATGCATTTAATATAACCCAACACACTACATGGTTTAACACCAACCCTTAACCCCTGCACTATATATCACAATGCACCGCTATAGATATCGGTGCTCGACTAACAATGACACATCGATGTGTTATATTTAACATATGTTTGTTAGGTGCCTTATGTTTAATGAGGTGCACCGGATGCAGTGCATGTGTATTTGTTCAGAGCACCTCTTACTTTTTCACTTTTTTTTTGCAAAAACAAACTATTTTCATTTTTTTATAAATACAAATTAGTTATATATATTTTTATTTTATATTTTAAATTCATTATGTATATGTGTGTGTGTGTGTGTGTGTGTGTGTGTGTGTGTGCCTAAAAATGATTTTATGTGAATTAGATATGACAATGCTACTGAGCATAGTAGCAACAACAATAGTAGTAGTAGGAAGAAGAAAAACAATTTAATTCACAATCTACATATGCAAACCTCCATAATTAAATTGTGTGGAGGTTTTGCTTTATGGAGGAAAAAACATAGGTCACTCTTTGTTCCTTCTCATAATTTAGCGCATAGACTCGATCCTTTTCCACTTCCTCAATGATCTACCTCGCATCTCCTCCTCTGTGGGCTGCTTGAATTTCTCCAAGATAACGTCCTTGCCATTCTTGTAGCCATAATATGAACTGGCATCAATTCGCTTGTAGATCGTATACCTACACCTCCTCTTCTTCGCCTCGAGGGGATTATCGAATAAATATTTGGGGATGGGGAACAATTTCATAGCCCCAAAGTATCTATAACCGGGGCCCTTTTCTGTGGCACCAGACACATCAACTTCATTCTATTCCAAATCTGTCGTATTGGCCTCTACTTTGGCATAATTAGCACTTCCAAACTCTATGATTGGAGCTTACCAATGCCCATTTTCCCTGTTCAGCAAGAAATAACCTTAGTGGATGTATTAATTATAACATTGTGTCAGATTGAAGATTGACCTAAGATCCATATTGCATATTTAATAGAAGTTAGGAAGCACATTTGGAAAAACAATCGATGATCCATAAGATTTTTCAGCATGACTTATCGCTAAATATTAAGCATTGACTTGGAATCAAACTACTCGTCCATGAGATCCTCACTCATGTACTTACTAAGAAGTTCATGACACTTCCTCTTCTCCACAACCATGTGCTTGATCACTTTCTCATCTAGAAGGGGAACATGGGAAACAAACTCTTGCTCTCTCTACTATTGGTTTCCCTTGTTCTACTCTCCCATTTATTCGACCACATCATCATCTTCCTCAAATAGGACCGACTTAATAGAAACAATTTTCTTTCTCTTGATCATCAACATGGCATGCCTCTAGATACACTTGATCCACTTCCACTCCCTAATCACTTTGGCCCACATATCCTCCTCCACGGACCGCTCGACGTTTTCCAAGATATTTTTCTCGTCATCGTTGTTTCCATAATAATTGGCGTCAATTCACTTGAAGATAACATAAATAGACCTCCTCTTTGTCGCTCGACGGGGCTTATCAAATAGATCTTTGATGTTAGGGAGGAATTTCCCAGCAACACTTGTA
>ML842127.1:0-39980 GCA_009831015.1 Picea engelmannii
TCAAGAAAACATTGAGTAAGCCATATCTAATGTGTAAATCTAGCATGGACATCCAAGGGATAATCATACACCATGTACCCCAAATCTCATGAAGCATCCCCAAACATGTTGTAAACATTTTGGGAGTAACCCCAAAAGCTAACACTCCCTCTTTACAAGAAAAAAATTTAACCAACACCTATGGACTCCCTCTACAACTCCAAGAAACTTGCCACATGCAAATATGTACCTATTAGAATTCTAAAATTAACCACTATCTCCTATAAGGGAATTGACACCCATCCATTTTAGGATGCTATCATAGCATATTGAATCTCTAAAGAATGTTATACCCTATTTATCTAAAGGAACATAACCCTAGATCAGAATCCACCGACCTAAATCCTTCATTCCTTAAGTCTGCGTCACAAGTCGAAATATAAGCCTCTTGCCTAAATCCACATTCCTCAAGTCTACATCATAGGTAAAAATCTCCTGACACACCATGATTTATTTAGGCCATCTTGTGAAGATAATCACATCTCCACTCAAGACGGAGACAAGTGGATCACATCTATCAAAGTCATAAAGATAAAAGTATACACAATTCAACTCATATGTTGATTTTGTAGCTTCGAGAGGTATTCCCACAAGAGGGAAAGGTGTCAGGCATGTGGGAATCTTTGTTGTCACTAGGATAGCCTTTCGTTTCAGTGAAATTGGCCTTGGAATGAGTTTAGGGCCTCATGGAAAAGTTGATGGGCTTTGAGGGCTTATGATGGGGTGTCACACCCAAAAAGAGGAATAAAATATTCTAATAAATTGTTGAGTTTAGGAAGGGCTCCTAAACTCACTCATTAGACTTTCATATAAGGAGAGAATTCATTGTGACATTTCATCATTGTGGCATCATGGAGTTAGCATAAGTGAGTAAACACTTGTGCTAGGGAGCATGGCAATTGTAGCAAGGATATTTCTGTACCTAGGAAATCTGGCCTAGGTTTTTTGGATCACATGTGGGAAGTGAGGAAGGATGCACGTACAAAGGAAGACACATAGAGAAAATCATACGAAGGTGTTTGTACAATTTTTTCGTACATGTACGTGGGTTGTAGTGGGTTTAGTCGTGTATGTACGTGAGGTACAGTGGGTACAATTGCGTATGTACATAGGCTATAGTAAGGTGAATCAGGTACATCTGTACAAAGTTTTCTTGGCAAGAGAAGGTACATACAAGATAACATCAACAACAATACATGTGACGTCAACAGGTTGTACATGTGGTATGTAGTATATTTGAGGGTAGATGAAATTTCCAGGGATTTGCTGAGGTTTGGTTTTTCTAATTTTTCTAGTTATTGGAAGACAAGATCATCCTCATATTTTGGTAGATTTGTATTGGCTGGGAGGGATGGTTTTTCCCTCAGAATTTCTGAAATTGATAAAGTTACAACACATAAAATTTGTGTCTCATTTGTGTTGATGATTCATCTATGATCTTGTTGTTTCCTCTACATATATTTCCAGTCAATAAATTTCAGTTTAAAATTGTTTAGTGGTAACAACTAGGGTTTACTATCAGATCACTAGGAATCAATTTTCATATTCGAAAATTAGTCACATAAGATTGCATGTGAAAATTGACATGGTATCAGAGATTGGGATATGAAGATAAGGGGATCATCTTGATACATTGGATGAGTGTTATTCTTTTTCTTTTTTTGTTCTAGGAAGGTCACCATGGAGACTTAGTTGGTGGATAGTGGAGCTTCTCTTCATATGAAAATCACTCACAAATTTGATAGAAGAGAACTCACGATTACAAGTAGAACTTGGTGGCAATGCCAAGTATGCAGTCAAGGGAGTTGGAATAGATTCATTTTGGATGAAGTGCGAAAAGCCTATCAAGATGAGTGAAGTGTTGTATGTACCCGAATTGAAGAAGAACCCACTCTCATCTATACTATGGAGGACATAGGGCATGTAGTGGAATTTCTATATGGACATGTTCTCTCTTGGCCAAAAACATTGAGTCTTGACTCAACATAGGTCATTGGTATTCATGATGGCAGTCTCTACAAGTTGACTGGTCAGCTGGATCAAGCTCTGGTACATGACAATGATAATTTATGCGAGCTATTTGACAAGATATTGTGACACTTACATCACCATACATTTCTAGTATTAAGGAAAATGGTTACATGTCTTCCAAAGTTTGGAATTGAACACCAGGGAGTATGCAGAGTTTGTGCACTAGGCAAGAATGCTAAGGATTATTTTCCAAGAAGTGACAATAGGTCCAAGGAGATCCTCGACCTGGTACATTCAGATGTGTGTGGATCAATGTCAGTTCCATATGTGAGTGGTTGACGATATTACGTGACCTTTATTGATGATTATTCTAGAAGGACATGGATTTTATTCATAAATATGAAGGATGAAGTCTTTAGTCGATTTAGGGAGTTCAAAGCTCTGGTGGATAATCATATAGGGAAGATGATAAAGATTTTGAGGTCATACAATGGGGGTGTGTATACCTCTAATGAGTTCAATAAATTCTATAAGGAAATAGGGATTAAGAGGGAGCTGATAGTGCCTTTCAACCCACAATAGAATGGGGTTGCAGAGAGGAAGAATTAGACCATAATTAAGGCTTCCAAGGCAATGTTACATGACCAGGATCTACCCATGATTCTTTGGGAAGAAGCATGTAACATTGTAGTTTATTTTCAGACAAGAGCCCTCATAGGATCTTGAAGGAAAAGACTCCTGAAGAGGCATTCACAAGAGTGAAACCTGAGATAGGGAATTTGCGGATCTTCGATTATCTAGTCTACATCCATGTTCCTAAAGAGAAGAGAACAAAGTTGGAGCCTCCCAGAAGAAAGTGCATGCTTGTGAGATACAACGAGACTTCAAAGGCCTACCATATCTACATTCCAGGACAACAATATGTTGTGGTTAGTTGGGATGTCAGGTTTGAGGAGGATTTGGCTTTCAGAAGGTCCCATGAGATCACAATAGGGGGTTAGGAATAAGAGGCCCGAAAGGTTGAGGAGAGTACAATTCCATACAGTACAGAGGAGTAGCCCATATGAGTAGAGGAGTCATATGAGTTTGTGGATCTAGAGTATCCTCCTAGAGACTAGGACATGAGACCTAGATGGCTTCGAGAGACCTTGAAGGATGTTGAGGGACATATAGCCCCCAGAGACACCCTTACGGAGAGAAGAACCCTGTAGATGTTTTGTAGCCATGTAGCTCTTATGACAAATATCATTGATTTCGAGGCTTCTAGTTTTGAGAAAGTAGCAGGCCAATATGTTAGGAAGGATGCCATGATGGAGGAGTACCAATCCATCATGAAGAATGACGTATGGGATATAGTTCTGAGACCAGAGGGGAAGTTGGTAGTGACTTAAAAGTGGATCTACAAGATCAATCATACTGTAGGTGGGATTATCGAGAAGTATAAGGCAAGGTTCGTAGCAAGAGGGTTCTTTTAGAAAGAGGGAGTAGACTACAAAGAAACCGCTGCTCCAATTTCTAGGTATACTTCTATCAGGACGATTATTTCTCTCACTTTAGTTATGAAGGTAAAGATTCATCAGATGGATGTGAAGACAACATTTCTCAATGGTGTGATTGAGGAGGAGGTATACATAGAGAAAAATCAAGGCTTTGAGGTATATGGGAGAAAAACTCATGTGTGCATGTTGAAGAAGACATTGTATGGACTCAAGCAGGCACCTAGGGCATGACAATCAAGGATTGATGGGTATTTGCAGAGCCTAGGCTTCACCAAGAGTGATGCAGAACCCAAACTATATATCCTATAGTTTAGAAATGATCCTATCATATTAGTGTTATGTTTCGATGATTTGTTTCTGACAGGAGATGAAAATATCATTACCAAGTGCAAAAAGGAATTAGCCTCACAGTTCAAGATGAAGGATATTGGATTGATGCATTACTTCTTGGGATTAGATGTGTGGCAAAAACCAATTGAGATCTTCCTCGGATAGGGGAAGTATGCAGTTGAGATACTGAAGAGATTTAGGATGATCGGCTATAAGTCCATGAATACACCTACGACCACCAACCTAAATATGTTGGGGGCCTCATATTTAGACTTGGTATATCCCACGATGTACATGCAGTTTATTGGTTCATTGATGTATCTGGTTAATACCAGGCCATATATCTGTTTTGATGTCAACACCTTGAGTTAGTTTATGATAGAGTCAAGGCAGGTGCATTGGGTTGCAACAAAACATGTGCTTAGGTACCTTCAAGGTATAGTTGGATTTGTTTTGAGATATGTTAGAGATGATGGAGTGAGACTACATGGATATTTAGACTTAGATTGGGTAGGTAGTGAAGTTGACAAGAAGAGCACTTATGGTGGTTTTTTTCACTTGGGATCAAAAGTGGTTTATTGGTACAACATGAAACATACTTTCATGGAAATTATCTCAACAGAGGCAGAGTATATGGCAGCCAGTTTGGCGAGTTGTGAGGCTATATGGATTTGCAAGATTCTTGTAGGATTATTTGGTCAGGAGTTGGAGCCCACCGTGATTCACTACGAAAATCAGAGCTGTATCAATCTCTTAGAGAACCTAGTGTTTCACGATAGGTCAAAACACATTGAGATCATATACCACTTCATTAGAGATAGAGTACAGAAGGGAGCTGTGAAGATCCAACACATTTCCACAAATGAGCATATTGTAGACATTCTCACCAAACTCTTAGTGAAGGGGAAGTTTTTCTACTTCAGAGACAAGCTAGGATTGGTAGAGAATACCTCCCTCACTAAGAGAGCGTGTGTATTTCATAGCTTCAATAGGTATTCCCACAAGAGGCCAAGGTTTCAGGCATGTGGGAATCTTCATTAACACTAGACCAACCTTTCGTTTCAGTGAAATCAGCCTTGGAATGAGGCTAGGGCCTCATGGGAAAGTTGATGGGATTTGTGGGCTTGTGATGGGGTGTCACACCCATAAAGAGGAATAAAATATTCTAATAAATTGTCGAGTTTAGGAAGGGCTCCTAAAATCACTCATTAGACTTGTATATAAAGAAGAGAATTCATTGTGACATTTCATTATTGTGGCATCATGGAGTTAGAATAAGTGAGTAAACACTTGTGATAGGGAGCATATAAATTGTAGCAAGGATAGTTTTGTATCTAGGAAATCTAGCCTAGGATTTCTGGATCACATGTGGAAAGTGAGGAAGGACGCATGTGCGAAGGAAGTCACAGAAATAAAATAGTACAGAGGTGTCTGTACAAGTTTTTTATACATGTACGTGGGTTGTATTTGGTTCAGTCACGTATGTAGGTGGGTTGCAGTG
This sequence comes from Picea engelmannii, assembly GCA_009831015.1. NCBI lineage: Eukaryota > Viridiplantae > Streptophyta > Pinopsida > Pinales > Pinaceae > Picea > Picea engelmannii. The sequence continues at coordinate 5,341 of ML842127.1, forward strand.
GGCACAATTGCGTATGTACACGAGTTGCAGTAGGGTGAATCAGGTACATCTGTACAAAGTTTTCTAGGTAGGAGCAGGTCCATATAGGATAATGTCAACAACAATACATGTGACGTCAACAGGTTGTATAAGTGGTTTGCAGAAGATTTGTGGGTAGAGGAAATTTCAAGGGATTTGATGAGGTTTAGTTGTTTTGTTTTTTCTAGTTATTGGAGGACAAGGTTGTCCTTAGATTTTCGTGGATTTATATTGGCTGGAAGGGCTGGTTTTACCCTTAGAATTTCTGAAATTGATAAAGTTATAGAACAAAAAATTTGTCTCTCATGTGTATTGATGATTCATCTATGATCTTATTGTTTCTGCTGCATACATTTTCAGTCAATAATTTTCAGTGTAAAATTGTTAAGTGGTAACAACTAGGGTTTAGTGTTAGCTCACTAGGAAGCAATTTTCAGATCTAAAAATTAGTCACATAAGATTGTATGTGAAATTGACATGGTATTAGAGCTTGGGATCTGAAGAGAAGGGGATCATATTGAGACACCAAAGAAGTTTTTTTCTTGTTCTTGTTTTGTTCTAGGCAGGTCACCATGGAGACTTGGTTGGTGGATAGTGGAGCTTCTCGTCATATGACAAGATCATAGAAATCACTCACCAGTTTGATAAAAAAGAACTCATGATTGCAAGTAGAACTTGGTGACAATAACAAGTATGCAGTCAAGGGAGTTGGCATAGCGTTGTTTCAGATGAATTAAGGAAATCCTCTTAAGATTAATGAAGTGTTATTTGTACATGGACTAAAGAAGAACCTACTCTCTATCTTTGCCATAGAGGACAGAGGGTATGCAGTGGCATTTGTAGATGGACATGTTATCGCTTGGAAAAAAGGATCGAGTCTTGACTCAACAAAGGTCATTAGTACTCGTGATGGTAGTCTCTACAAGTTGACTGGTCAACTATCTCAGGACCTGGTACATGACAATGATAATATGCGACCTTTGACACAAGATATTGGGACACTTTCACCACCAATAATTTCTAGTATTAAGGAAAATGGTTACAGGTCTCCAGAGTTTGGAACTGAACATCATGGAGTATGCTGAGGTTGTGCACTAGGAAAGAATGCCAAGGCTGCTTTTCCAAGCAATGACAGTAGGTCCAAGGAAATACTGGACCTACTACATTCAGATGTGTGTAGACCAATGTCAGTTTCATTTGTGAGTGGTTGACGATATTATGGGACATTTATTGATGATTTTTCCAGGATGACATAGATTTTCTTCATATATACCAAGGATGAAGTCTTAATTCGATTCAGGGAGTTTAAAGTTCTGGTGGAGAATAATACAAGGAAGGAGATCAAGCTTTTGAGGTCAGACAACAGGGGTGAGTATATCTCCAATAAGGTCAAGAGGGAGTTGACAACGCCTTTCAACCCACAAAAAAATGGGGTTTCTAGGAGGAATAACCAGAACATAATTGAGGTTGCCAAGGCAATGTTACATGACCAGGATCTACCCATGATGCTTTGGGAAAAAACATGCAACACTACAATTTATGTTCAGAACAAGAGTCCCTATAGGATCTTGGAAAAAAATACTCCTGAATAGGCATTCACATGAGTGAAACATGAGATAGGGAATTTGAGGATCTTCGGTTGTCCAGTCTACATCCATGTTCCTAATGAGAAGAGAACAAAGTTATAACCTTCTGGAAGAAAGGGCATGTTTGTGGGATACAAGGAGACTTTGAATTCCTATTGTATCTACATTATAGGACAACAATATTGTGGTTAGTTAGGATGTTAGGTTTGAGAATGATTTGGATTTCAGAAGGTCCTATGAGATCATTGCAGGGGGTTGGGAACGAGAGGCCCCAAAGGTTGAGGAGAGTACAATTCCATCCAAGACAAAGGAGTAACCCTCATATCATGAGGAGGAGACGTAGGAGTTTGTGGATCTAGTGTATCCTCCTAGAGACCATGACACAAGACCTAGATTGATCCAGATTATTTTGAGAATGAAATGAAGGTGGAGATACAATAATGAAATATACAAAGATATTGAAATAAACACAAAGATACAATAATGCACAATTTTTATTAATGATATAAATGTACAGAAACTATAAAATTACAGAGTGAATGACTCGCTATAATATTGACATATTATCTATGAGAAGAGATGTGATGGATACACTCATATGAAATAAGATGATGATGATTACAACGAGGCTCCAAAAGAATTTTTAACATAAAAAAAATCCAAAACTCTAACCTCAGAAGAAGAAACCCAAAAAGGTTTGTGGGCCTCGATGGGGGTAGTTGATATGCAAACTTCTCGAGGGCATAAATTTTGGATAAGATATTCATTTGGGACATTATACACCTCATCAAAAAGGTCTAGACGAGGAGTACATATTCCATTCATCCTAGAATGTGCTTATGGCTACATAATAGGTGATTCTGAGCCAAAAAAATGTCGTTTAGGGCCTCAAAATGACCCTGGAAGTTCAGGACCCGAAAAATCGTAGAAAAATTGCCAAGATGGAAACCCCTATTTTGAGCCAATGGAATAGGTGGGTGGCCACCGATTTATTCCTGGATCATTCCTTCCCCCTTAGGAAGCAATGGTCCCCATTGCATTAATTTCCCGTGGGAGATGGGGAAGCTTTTGTTGAATTTGAACCTTGGTGAGCTGCTTGCCTTGATGCAGAAGTTGTCTGGCTTAGCTTGTTGAAGACTGTTATGAACTTGTTGCTGGAGGGGTTGGATCCATTCAACCGATATAACTGCATGATCTACCCAAGTGTGGGAGGACTATGTCGATGAATATGTAGCATGAGGAGTATGAAGGGCTCTGTTATATCTTTGATTGATTGGAAAGTGTGGAAGCACCCTCATAGGTGAAGCAACAATATTTTTGTTCCCTTATAGAATTTGCTTCTACTGGATAGAAAGGTCTTGGGCCAAGGCTATAGTGGTTGCAGTGTTCTTTTGTTTACCTTCTGAGCAGATCATGAAGAGGCTAAAATTTTCCATATGAGAGATCACTTTGCGACACTGTTTTGTCGGGACAGTAGTCAGAACTACCTTTGGTATCTTGTAGAGATAACCTCCTAGAGTAACAATGACACTATGGGGTCAAGACTCATAAAACACATGACACTTCCACATATATAGCCGGACTAATATAAAATCACAAAATTATAGTGGGGCAACATCACATAGTACCTCATCCTTGAAGGGATTAATACTGTGGGACAAGCGACACTGCTGGCTGACACAAAGATCTCGACCCTAGAGAAGCCACTCGATGTTCTATGGTTGCGGGTGTGGTGTTGTCTAAAAATCCAAATGCTTGATGACCTCTACTGATATTAGTTTTTTATGGCTTCCACTATCAATAATAAAATGCAGTGGGGTCCCCTTCACCCACATCTGTGAATGGAAGAGGCACTCCCCCTCCTCAGAATCCTCTAGTTCTTCTGGTTGGATTGTTGTGGTCGCGATAGTAGCAGTGGGTTCTGCATCAATTATCTGTCTCATTTTATTATTATATATATCAAAGTACGATTCGGGGCTCAAATTTGTTTTTTTGAGCTCAACTACCAATGACTGTTTCAAGTGACATTCATAGGTGTTGTGCCAAGATATTTTGTGGAAGTTGCACCACTTCCCAGTGTCCTTCTTCATCTTCCCGTTGCTCTTCTTTTCCCGCAGCTTGGAATGGTTGTCTTGAGGTTGGATATTCTGTGAATTAGGGTTGCCTTTACCATACTTTGGTTGTTTTCGATTTGTAGACCCAAATTCCCACTTGTTCTGGTGCTTGTTATCCCCGTTTTCTAGGGATAACTAGGAGATCATGTCTCGAGGCCCACAGGTCCTAGACATGGAGTACAGAGAGCAGGATTGACTTGAGCATGGCCCCGGAGTGCTGTATATGCTCATATACATTTAATCTTGATAGTCATTGATTGATGAAGTATTAACCACTATTGCATGTACTAGTTTCATTGTTGTCTTGTCTCGCAAACATGTGCCTTCTCTGTGGTTATCCTTTATTTGACTATCTTCTGGGCGGTAATTTGTGAAGGGGAAACTAGCCTTAATCCTTTGAGCCTTTTCCTTTCAAACCCCACATTGCCAGGGACGTCTCCCTTGGGCTTAGCCACATTGAATAGAAAGGACCTCCCCATTGTGGTGACATTGGGTGGGGTAGGTCCCTGTTACACCAGTTTGACCCTTATCCTCTAGTCTATGACCTAAACTACAAACTGAGCGATAACATTTTGGCGCCGTTGCCGGGGAATACTGAGTCAATCTTCCTCAATGACAAATATTTTGGTAAGCCTTGCCTATAGATGCCTTATTCTTACAAGATTACCTGGCGACTCCACTAGGGTGTTTTCCCTTATCTTTGATAGTTTCAAGAAAACTATCTGGCGACTCCACTAATGACGAAGCCAACTATGACTTCACAATGGGATCCAGGAAACTACAGACCTTTGGATATGAGTAGAATCCCAGGATATCCCAGAAAAATGCCTCTCTCTTATAAGAATTTGCTCCCTAGATTCTTTGGACTCAATAGAGAAAGTCCCGATTATCACATGAGCAGATTTTGGGAATTCTTTCAATACCGCCCTGTCAGTGATGAAGCTGAAGACTTAGTGATGAAACTCTTCTCTGCCTCTCTGCATGGAGAGGCTAAAAAGTGGTATGATAACCTTCCTGCAGCCAACATCATATCTATGGACCATTTTGAAGAGATCTTCCTTGCAAGGTGGTCTTTGAAATTGGAAGATGTACAATCATTTCTGAAAGAGCTTGAAGGCATAAAACAAGCAGGTTATGAGATTGTCAAAGTTTTCGGGGCTAGGTTCCAGAAGTTGTTTTACCAGATTCCTAAAAGCCATCTTCCTAAAGGCAAGTACCTCATTTATCTCTATACTAATGGACTTCAGGGGCATTTGAGCTTCCTCTTAAATAAAAGGAATCCGAAAACACTTGCAGAAGCTCACAACATGGCCATTCAGATCGAAAAGAATCTCCTCTCATCTGGAATCAATGGTATCACCATGGACACTCTCAGCTTGATAAAACTAGTTTCCCTTGAAGCCTTTGTTGAAGATACACAAGAAAGAAGGGAACAAGTTTTCAACCAGCAGAATGAGGACGTGATTAAGGAGCAAGAACCTAAGCAAGGTGATTAAGTATCCACCCGTGCTCCTCCCTCTGATGAAGTCGTCCAAGAACCTGTTTCTCCTGTACAACAAAGTGAAGATGAGGTTAGTTGCTTTCCACTTCAGAATTTCGATGATGCCGTGTTCCTTGATTCAGAAGATGAAGGGGAAAAGAAAGATTTGAACGAAGATGATGACCCTTGCTGTACAATCAAAGACAAAGAAGCAATCCATGAGGATGAAACAATGACACATGCTGAAAACACCGAAGTCCTCGAAGTTCCCGTGCAAGAAGAAATAGTAAGTTACCCTCCTCCCCTAGTTTTTGATGATGCCTTACCTTGTGACAAAGAGGAGGAGGAGGATGAATTTTCAAATGTTTCAGACCCTGCATGTTATGACACGGACAATGACAATGTTGATAACATTGATGAGTTCATACATGTTGGGAGACATAGGTGGGATATAGTTGGTTATGACCTGGACCCCATCTATGACAGCGAGAGTCATTTCCAGTTGTTTCCCTTGCAATTGTCACAACAGATTACTTCCGACCAATGGCAACAAGGAGATGCGATTTTTACTCGTACTTTTCAAAAAACCAAGGATGACCTAGTACCTTATTCTTATGATGATTTTTAGTCTTACCTTGAGATTTTTGATGAGTACCCTTCCGAGCACTTGGACTCTTTTCATGAAGATAATTGCCAACCACCAATGTGCTCAAATTTTGATACAAGTAAAGACATCGTTTGCCTAAAGAAGGTTTCTCATGACTTTTCACTCCAGCCACCTGTCATTACTTTACCATGCTTTTCCATTAGAGGTGTAGTTGGAAAGTACCTTTTTTATGTTGAGTTCCCTCCTAGGCAAACCCTAGACTCCAAGGGTTGGTTGCGTACTGCAAGTTCCAATCAGTTTTTCAACTTTCCCTTGATAGTTTGCCAGTCATCTGCTAAATATTTATCGATCCTTTCCTTGGCTTTAGAGCGTGAGGATGTCCTAGGTAACTAGTTTACAGGCCCTTTGAGTCAGTTTTCTGAACCCTGTATTTTTCATGACCCTTTCCTGGATTGGATTGAGTACTTTTCTCAGAGATGGACTTGGCAGGATTTTGTCCCTCCCGCCCACCTCCATGAGTTAGATTCAGACTTTCCCGATAATATGATGTATATTCTAACTCATGACATTTTTGTGCTTGATTTATCACTGTTTTGGTTTACGATGAAGCACAAAGGCATGTATCCAGGAATGTTGTTGGGTTGGCTTCACTGGTTGTTTGACTACACCAACATGCAACCAACATGTAAATAGAGGCAAGTATGAGTAGGTAGGCATTTCTATGTATTATACCATCTACATTTATTGTTTGTTTCATCATATGCATCTTGATTGTTTTATCTCATATGTATACATGTTATATTTTGCAGGGTGGCAATACCACCCCATCTTTTGTTGCTGATGCTTTCTTATCAAGTGTGAGCAGGTCTGTAGGTTTATGCCAGAGATGCTGAGGTTCTCATGCGCTCTACGGTGAGCACATGTCCTCGAGTTGGAGCCAGATGTTATCCCCATTTTCTAGGGATAACTAGGAGATCATGTCTCGAGGCCCACAGGTCCTAGACATGGAGTACCGAGAGCAGGATTGACTTGAGCATGGCCTTGGAGGGCCCATCCTTCTTCTTCACCAGACTTGTCCTGTTAGCAGCAACAACTTCCATCACCATTGGCTCGGACTTGCATCAGAAAAGACTCTTGCTCCATGAGGTAATTGGTCCAAGGTATCATGGTATGTGTCATGTTTGATCGTTATAACCTTCTTGTATATGCATCAGGTTCCTTACATTTCTGACGACTGCTTGGATCTTACACTAACCCACTTGACCATTGTTTGGGGGATTAATGGGGTGCCCTAGCAAGCTTGTATTTATGGGTTTTTGTTAGCCACCAGAGGGGATTTGAAGAGCCATCGTCCGCTCCCGCCATACTACCACTTTACATCTTGTCTCCCATACATCCATCCAATTCCCCTAGTCCGGCCATTAGGATGACCTTTGAGGGTTATACTTTGTCCTGTGGGAAGAAGGGGCTAAAGGCCCAGGGGGTAAAAGCAGTTGGTAAAAGATAAAATCCATAGGAAATGAAACCTAGAGATGCTTCGCCCAGGGATCCCCGAGAAGGCAATAAAAGGCCTCTCGATAAGAAACAAAAGGGACCCTAAGAAAAATAACAAAACAAGACCTAACCAAGAGGATGTGAGGTCTCATCATGAGCCGACCCATTATGTTCATAGGTATCTAGCAGTATGACATTGCCATTATCTGGTCACCACGCCAGGGCAATGACCTTTGGTTGCATGGCCAAGGGAAAGGGGGTCTCATCACGACCTAGCCTTATCATTTCTGTGAAAATACCAGTGGGTAACACTATTTTCTCTGGTCACCACGCCAAGGTAGTGTCCTCTAGTCAGACCTTGAAGTAAAAAGAAAGAAAGAAAAGGAATAAATAAAGAATAAATGCAATAAAGGGGCTTGGAAAAAGTGCATCCATGACGGGTACAACTCACCTCCTACAAAGGCACCCACGAACGACACCTACCCCTGGTTTTACTATGACTGGACATCCCTAGACCATATCACTTCATATACATGGCTTGAAAGATCTTATGTGGAAACTTTCCTTTTCTTGTGGATACTGGCCCAATAGGTTGTTTCGTCTATTCCTTCAACTGTGTATAATAGGTCAGTGTAATGTCTTTGAGATATTGGATGATATGCTAGGGATTTTATGCATGTATTTGATAAATTTAATGATGAAATATGATTGACATTGCTATGATCCTGAGGACTGATGAGCCCATGGAGGGCGTAGTTTTTGATGTGCAGGACCATACCTGACGGACAGGTACCAGTGGACCGGTACACATGGGGATATGATTAGCTCAGACCTCCATGGGGCTGAAGAGCCCATCAGATGGTTGCTGGGATGGTAGAAACATGACAACATTATGATGAGCCATTGCACGAGAAGAAAGAAGGACGTTCCACCTAGGACACTTTGGCAGAGCCCAGCCTAGGGGGAATCACCCACTGCAGACGGAACGTTTTCCTTTGATGGACAGGACGTCACTTGGGAGAGTTGGACGTTGTCTGGAGCATGTGGCAGTGTGCTGAGGTCATTTGGCACGTATGGCAGCTTGGAGGAGCCCTAGAAGGGCCAACGTTTGGTCTCTGGATGCTGTATTTGCCCAAAAAGGGCCAACGTCTCCCTCAGAAGGGCTTGACATCCCCCTTTTTTCTCATATTATGACATTTTCTAGCAGTTAATGTGAAAAACAATGTAAATCTTATAGTCATCCTTGTCGACTGTTTCAATGACCTTAATTTTAATTCAAAGGTCATAGATTGGTATAAATAGAGGACGTTTCTCCTCATTTTGAAGATAACAGAACTCACTCTCTTGTGAGAGATCAACTTTTAGTCTTTTGCTTGGTAATTTTGCTCTTGGAAGTGAGGCACAACTCTTATTGGAGGATTCTTCTTGGCATTTATGGTGTTTCTCTCATGGAAGGTTTACAACTAGGGTTTGATTAAGCATTCTTCATGATTTGTAAGTGAATTTTCATGCAAAACTTCTTAAATGAATGGTTGTAGGCTTAATTTCTTACATTTTCTATATCATTGCTATTATCTTGCTAAATCTTTAAACCCTAGGTAGCAAGCACACTAGTAGGTCATTGCTATATGTCCCCATGCTTGAGAAATTGTTTTAGCCATTGATAAAGGAAGATATAGCCTAGCTGTTGCTACACTTATCTCCCTTTTTCTGAGTTAGCATCAAAGTATAGGTTGAATAGAAGAGACGTCCTAGGCCTAGTTAATTCTACTCCTAGGGTTTTAACCTTCTAGCGTTTGAAAAGCCTTGCTCCTACAACACTTTTCTCCCTTAGATTTGTATTTTGAAGCTAGCCATTTTGCCAAGAGTATTTAGAGAAAGAGGAAGGAGCACGAGGCCTTGCTTAAGCAACACCGGATGAGCCTCCTTCCCTTAGGGTTTTGATTCTAGGGCCCTGCCATTGCAGCACCATAGAACCTAACCTTCTAGTCTTTAAATTTTAATCCTCCTGAGATTTTTCCCTTACTTTTGACTCCATATTACCCTAAGGCACTGGTTTTCTTTCCAACGCTGAGCTTGTTGTGCAAAATCATCTTTCAAACTTTCAAATTTTGAAACCCTAACTAACCCTAATGCACTAACTAGGGCTGACGTCATACCTGACACAGCAAGCCCTCTAACCCTGCAATTAATGATGACGTCATGCCTTATTTGAGCTATTGTTGATAGAAAATACTGTTGGCTTGGTCATCTAGTGATAGATATTGATGAGTTGGTAATTTTCATTGGCTAATTAGAAAAACGTTGATCTTGTTTGTCTATTACATTGCTTATCATACTAACCCTAAAAGAAGCTGACGTCATCCCTAGGATATTGACGCAACAGTCTATTGTGTATGAGCAATTAATGACTTTTAATGCATTGACTTAATTCAAGGATTGGTTATTTTCATTAGATGCTATATTATTCTAGTGTTTATTGACAAGTAACATTATATTTCCATTGTCATTATTGCAAACATTGACTTCGTCAATATTTACTGCTGTATATGCTCATATACATTTAATCTTGATAGTCATTGATTGATGAAGTATTAACCACTATTGCATGTACTAGTTTCATTGTTGTCTTGTCTCACAAACATGTGCCTTCTCTGTGGTTATCCTTTATTTGACTATCTTCTGGGCGGTAATCTGTGAAGGGGAAACTAGCCTTAATCCTTTGAGCCTTTTCCTTTCAAACTCCAGATTGCCAGGGACATCTCCCTTGGGCTTAGCCACCCTGAATAGAAAGGACCTCCCCATTGTGGTGACATTGGGTGGGGTAGGTCCCTGTTACACTAGTTTGACCCTTATCCTCTAGTCTATGACCTAAACTACAAACTGAGTGATAACAATGCTTAAATTTTTGCTCGATTTTGACAACATATTGATAAGTGGATCCCAGTGATGAGATGTACAGAAAATCCATTTCAGTTTGGATTTACCTATGTAGAGACCCACATTATTTTAGAACAAGATTCCTCTTAGAGTCTTTGATACCTATCTTGGCGCGCAAGGTATGGAAGGTATTTGTGAACTTCAACACTTTGACCCCTCTCTTGATGCAATGTGATCCATCTCATGTACTGGTCATCATAGTTTGCCACATTGTAATATTTATCTTTGAATGTATCCATAAAAAATCCCAAGTGGGCTTGACCCCAAATATTCCAGATTCTGTGGAATTTTTCTCCCAGTAAGTTTTCCACTAATGTTTGACATGGGGGAGAGCCCTAAGGAGCGCAAAGGTGATATTTTCTCTGTCAGAAAAATTGTGAACATAGAAATAACCTTCTAGAAAATTTAACCACTTTTCAAAGCATCCGCATTGATCTGTCCTTCAAATACGGGAATATTGAAATTAACTTGTACCTTGAATGGGGCATCGTCTCCAAATTAATTGCTTGACTAAGATGCGCCAACTATTGTTGATAATCATTGAAGGATTTTGGTAAAATTCTCCAACATCTCGTTCCTCTGTTGTGTGAGGGATTCCGTGAGAAACAACTTGATGGGATATTTTTCTCCCTCGTCTCTCTTTTCTTCTGCCATGGGAGGCCGCTTGGGATAATGAGAGTGGTTGTTACACATAAATTTTTCACACTGCTTAGTGTCGTACTGAGTGTCGCACTTATGTTACTTTTTCATTAAGTGTCACACTTATGTATAATTGCGTTGCTAATTGTTGTAATTCCAAAATGACACTTTCCTAAGTGTTGCATTTATGTTTCATCACTCTGACACCATGGAACAACACTTTTTCATCATCCCTAGCCATTAAGGAGAAGAAAAACCCATTTTGAAGGTCGAAAACATCACTTTTTCCCTCACTTTTTGACATAGTTGGAAGAGGGACGGCCCCCTACCATGGCTTGGGGAGCATCCACCCCTTCAGGGAAGCCCCTTGGTAGAGCATTTGGGAGCATCCAGGATGCCCTATCTTCCACTCTGGGGGAACATCCTTCCCGTTAAGACAATTTTAACCAATTCCTCCTTTTTCTGTGGGACAGTTCCGAGGATCTTTCAGTTGTTATGGTTTGAGATGACTCATGTCTTTGAGTTCCTCCATTTTTGGCAATAAATACCAACCTAAGGAGGAAGATCCTAAACCATTCCCTTGATTCCCTATGTTGGTTAAGCCTCCCAAGATCCTATATAAACTATGCCTCTCAAGGTTGAAGGGAGTTCATGAAAGGTATCACTTTTGATCTCAGACTTTAGAAGAATTATGTAACATTCTAGTAGTGCACATAAGGGGTTGGAAAAGATAAGCATGGAGGAAGCTTGCAACACATCAATATTGTAAGTGTTTCATGTTTCTAATATTAATAAATAACTTAACCTATTTCCATACATCTATCATATTAATAAAGAACTTAGCCTATTTACGTTCATCGAAATTGAATTTTTTGCATTTAATTTTTCGTTTTGCATGGTTTTAAGAGTCGAGTCCAATATCACCAGTTTCACTTACATACCCCTGAGTAAACAAAAACCATAAAATTATTGCTAATTAAAATCTATCTAGATATTTTTCTTTCTAGGGCTCTACAAACCTACATTAGATTAGTTGTAGGGATTTGGAATAGGTTTTGAAGATAATTCTCCAAAGCTATAAAAAAACATAGAATCTTGAGTTAGGGAGATAAATCCATTTGTTGCATCACTTTCCTAGGCATCCCTTCTCACACAAGGGTCAATAATGAGGTCACATTCGGGCCAGTGGAGTAACCAACCCTGCTTCATTGGTCGTGGTGGAGTGTTCTGCACGTATTACAAACAATGTCGAAAGATACTTGGGGATCACTTGAGATGATCACACCTTCGTGCGAGACACCTCTCAAGGGGATTTCAGGTCTTAAATGACCCTTCCCTTGTATGTATATCCAAATTTCAACTATTTACCCAGGCTTTTGTTGTTGTAAGTGGTAACCTTAGCAACCATAATATTTAGGGCTCATACATAAGGTGAAAATGAAGGGGAAAATATTTGTTGTACCTGGAACAAACGTTGGTCAAATTCACTCGGGATCCTTGGAGGGTAACCCATGGTTGTGCCATAAGGGAACTTTCACCAGGGTGTAAGTCCATTATGCAGGTCACCAATGTAACTGTTCTACCCACCCTATCTCAACCCCTTTTCATATTGATCTTGCGACATTGGATTTCATCACCAACTAGTGGTTTCACTGTGAGAAGGTTTTTGTTTGCATGTTTTATTCCTAGATTTTTTAGCGTGTGCTATTTTTTTTTCCTAGTATACCTTAGGTTGAGTCTAGTTATATGGCATCAATTCTTGGAACTACTAACGAAGGAACCCCTTTTCCCAGGGAACCTTTCATTTTTCCTTGTTTTGGAAACATTGGTCCTCCTTATATTGCCACATTGAGTCTCTTTGGATTCACTATAGGGTTACTGGTATGTTTGTTTCCCACTTCGGTGATCTTGAATGCTCCTATTCCTTCAAATGCAATCCCCTTACCCCAAGAACATTCACCGCATGTTGACCCTTCGCCTTCTTCTCCTGTTGCATCTTCTTTCCTTTCTTCTCCTTCTCCTAGTGAAAACTCTGAAGCTGGTAACCAGGTGGATAAGAAGAAGAAGAAAAGGAAGATTAAGAACAAGGAAAATAAGAAAGGGGCCAAACTTCCAACCAATACAGGACATGTTGGAAGTAATCAACCAGTTACTATTAATCGGGCTGGGAATATTAATGAGGTTCATAAGCCTACCAAGACAACTTGCAAGCCCAAATTCCCTTGTAGGTTATGTAACAATTATCACTTTCTTTAGGATTGTCATGGTTTAACCAAGGTCTTAGAAGTGTGGTCCACGGGCCCTCATCAAATCCTGTCTTCAGCCTCTGGTCATCATGCTGGTAACAAACCATCAACTAGTTATAGTAACATTGGGGAAAAGAAAAGTAGATTCAGGTTTCCTTGTAGGGTATGTGAAGGTAGTCATAAAACACACCTTTTCCCTCGTATGGATGAAGCCTCGAAATTTTTGGAAGACATGAATGTTTCTTAGAAACAACTTCCAACTTCTTACCGGAATCTCTCTCCCAACCTACCATTGGTTGCTAAAGTGGTCAATCTAGTTTCCTCATTGGTCGATCCCACTCTTCCTTCTAAGAGTGAAGTTAAAGTGGTCGATCCAATTCCCTCGTTGGTCGATCCCACTCTTCCCTTGAAGAGTGAAATCCAATTGGTCAAGCCGATCCCATCATCGGTCGATCCTACTCTCCCCTTAGAGAGTGACATTCACCAAGTGATCGATCTGCTCCCATCATCGGTCGACCCCACTCTCACGTTAGAGAGTGAATTCAATACCACTCATGTTTTTCTTGTTAATACCGATTCTTCCATACAAGGGGGAATTTATCCTTATACTGTGGAACCCCCTCTAAGTAGTGAGGCCATTCTTTTCGATTGACCTAGGATAACTAGACCTCATCTTCCTTCCTACACACCTTTCCAAATCATTGTTCAGGTTTGTGGTAGGGACGTTCCTCAAACTATTGTAGACGACAATGATTCCGTTAGTATTTTTTCCTCAAATTCTTGGCAAGATTTAGGTGTTCCTCAGCTTGTGTCGGCCACCCAGAATCTATTAGGATTTAACAAAAGAACCACTGAACCTTTAGGGATCCTTCCTCAATTGCCCATTACTTTAGGAGGGAAAACTGTCTATATTTTTGTTATGGTAGTTTGAGACCCCTTGGATTTTACTTTGCTCCTTGGGTGAGATTATGTCTATGACATGAAAGCTATCGTGTCCACTCTCTTTCAAGTGGTATCTTTCCCTCATAATGGAAAATTTGTGACTATCGATCAACTTTCGTTTGTTGGTCCTGATTTGAATGCCAACCACCAACCTTCCCTAAATGGTCCTTATGTGCAAGTGGCATTGCCCCCACCACAAGTTAATTATGTGGAAACATGTTCCATGCATTCAACACCGGATGATAATGATCCTCTCACTGTATGCTCAACTTCTTTTGACTTAGATCCGGTAGTGGACATAGTGATCTCTTTGATAGGGCTATTAGAGCCTAATATCCATACCCCTATTGCGATCCTTGATATGTATTCCTTCCAGAGCGCTATTCTTCCATCCAACGAATATCTTAAGGAAGCCATGATTGAGGTAGGTCCATTGACATGTATTCCTTCCATAACATTGTCCTGTTGGAAGCCATGATCAAGAAGAGGTTGTGAGCATAGTTCTCTTTTCTGTGTCAAGCTTGTTAAAAAATAAAACAAAGAGTTATGAGCATGGTTTATTTTCTGATTTCAAGATCGTTAAAACATGAAACATATGACCATGAGAATAGTTCCCGTTTCTGTGTCAATCTCGTTAAAAAATGAGTCAGATTCCCCCCCTCTGATTGAGTCGAGTCTTTCACTAGATCTCATAACTGAACCTTCCTTTTCTTCGCCCGTGTCACTTGATCCTCTTTCTTCCTTCATCTCTGGTGAATGTATTCCTATTAGTAACCAGAATCCTAAGTTAGTGTAGAAGAAGAGTTGGCGGATGAAATGAAGCTTGGGGGGCATGTCTCTAGCCTCTGGGCATCATGTTGGAGTTAAGTCGCTAGCTTTTCAAGATGAGGGAAAAGTACCAACCACCCATCGGTATCCCTCGAAACCTTCTGATATTACGTTGGGAAGTTTTAAGCATAGTTAGTTTTCGGTTTTAATCTCATTAAACAATGAAATTAGTTCCGAGCATAGTTTATTTTCTAATTTCAAGCTCGTAAAAAAATGAAACCTACCCAAGCATAGTTTTACTCTGTTTCAAGCTTGTGTAAAAATGAAACCTACCCAAGCATAATTTTAATCTGTTTCAATCTTGTGTAAAAATGAAACCTACCTCAAGCTTAGTCTTTGTTCTTTCTTGTGCTCGCAAATACACGAGAATAGGTTACTGAGATTAGTCTTTGTTCTTTCTCGTGCTCATAAATACATGAGAATAGGTTACCAAGCTAAGTATTTGTTCTTTCTCGTGCTTGTAAATACACAAGAATGGGTTATCGAGTATAATTTTATCACCTTTTTAGACTCGTAAAATCTATATGAAAAAGGAACCCTTTGGAGTCCCCTGTAAGCTCTTTTCAAAATCCCTAAACATGAAAATATTTCTGAGCGATCTCATTGTCTTTCATGCTCAATAAAGTGAATTGGAAAGCACGTCTGTCGAGCGATAGTTTATCTATTTTTTGGTCTCATCAGACTATTTACGAAAAATGAACACCCTAATCATCTTGGTTAGGAGAGTTCTCCTGATTATTATTTTATACTTTTTCGGGCTTAGGAGACTAAACTTACGAAAAAGTCCATCTGTAGTATTCTTTAACATCTTTTCAGACTCTCTAAATATGAAAATGCCATCAAGTTTACCTTCTTTGGACTCGTAAAAATTTACACAAGTTTTGCAAAGTGTTTCGACCATCATTTTCTCTTCTAACCTCAGAGTCTGGGGGGCATTTGTTATATGCCATTTTTCCACACCTAGCCAAGTGTCACAGTGATAACATATCACCTTAAGTGTCGCAACTGCAATGTGGTAATTTCATGGCATAAGTGTCATACTTTTCTAAGTACTACGACATTGGCACCATGTAAAAATCACTTGTCATGATCCCCAATGAATTTAGAGGAACAAAACCATCATTTGGAGGTCAAAAACCCACCTTTATGCTTGTCTCTATATCCTTGTTTGACCAAGGATGCCCCCCTCCCCACTCTGGGGGAGCATCCCTCTTCCTTTTCCATTTCAAGGGGATCATCTAGGACACCCTGTCTGCCATTTTGGGGGGTGTGTCCTTACAGTTAGGAAGTTTCCTTGGATATAGGGGATTTATTTTGAGAAGGATTTGGTTTGTTTTGGTTGTTTCACATGAGATATGGTTCGACCACCTTCCACCCTATGTTGGGATAGGTCCATAACCATGTGGATAAAGAAAATTTCAACCTCGAGCACCTAATACTCAACCATATTCCCTAATTACCCTGTTGGTTAGGCCTCCCTAATCCTATATAACTAGGGCCATTCATGGTGAAAAGGGGGACCAGAATGAGCATCAAATTGCTGATCTTAAGAGAAACTATTTGGGGGACAAATGTTGAGATAATAAAACTTTTTTTCCTAAGAGAGATAATCCAAGAAGAGTGTGTTCAAGGCTTGAAGAGGAGAAACTTGGAGGAAAGTTTACAACCCATTGTAAGTTCCATTGTTTCTTATATATATTAACTTGGCCTATTTCCTCATTTCCATTATTATTTCAATTCACGCTTGAATAGTTGTAATTCAATTATGATAGTATTTTCCTAACTTTTTTCAATAGTAGAAGAGGAGAGTAGTTCAATTATTCTGTAGGTAAACTACATCCAGAGCTGGCCCGAATCCAAGTCCGGAGTAGTGAGGACAACTGACGTAAACACGTACTTCTCTCTCCTACTCCTTTTCTCTCTCATTTCATGTATGAATGAATGGAAACTAGGAATGTTAGGTACCATTTGTTTTTAACTGTCTTAGTTGGAGGCACAGGGGCTTCACCTTGTTGACCAATATCTTATCATGTTCATTCATAAAGGTTTTTTTTTAAATTATGAAAAATAAAGTCAATATGTTGTAGGTATTGGGGGGGGTGTGGGGTCTTACAGGTTTATAGGTATTGGGGGCTATAAAAAGGGGTATCTAGTAAAAATAGGGGTTTCTTTTATTGGAAAAATGTATTGGGAGGGGGGTTCAAAAAAAGTATTTTTGGATTTATTTATCAATATCTAGTGAAATTAGAGGTATTCTTTAATATCCCACAAATGAAGGCACTATGTCATGTTTTCATTGATTGAAGACCCCGTGGTTGAAGGAAACCAAACTAGGGGGTGCTTAACCTGTATGTAGGGGAATATTTCCTGCAATAATGGTTTTCCTCAATGGAAACTAACTCGAGACCCAACTCTCTATACCCTGACCTCGTCAGGGACATGCACAAGAAACACAAAGGAGTAGCCTGCTCTGATACCACTGATACATATTATTTCGAGAAAAAAAATGAAGACGAAGATACAACAATAAAATATACAAAGATATTGCAATAAACACAGAGATACAATAATGCAAAATTTTTATTAATGAGAGAAATGTACAGAAACTGTAAAATTACCGAGTGAATGACTCGCTAGAATGGTGGCAGCTTATCTCCGAGAAGAGATGTGATGGCTACACTCATTCACAAGAAGATGATGATGAGTACAATGAGACTCCAAATTCATTTTTAACATAAATAAAATCCAAAACGCTAACCCCGAAAGATGAAACACCAAAAGTTTTGTGGGCCCCGATGGGGGTAGTTTATACGTCAACTTCCCGAGGGCGTAGATTTTTCATATGATCTCCATTTTGGGAATTATATACCTCATTGGTGAGGCATATACGAGGAGTGAATATTCCATTTTTCCTAGCATGTACCTTTGGATACATGCTAAGCGTTGTTGATCCAAAAAAAACGTTGTTTAGGGCCTCAAAATGGCCCCGAAAGATCAGGACCCGAAAACTGTAGAAAAACTGCTAAGGTGGAAACCCCTGTTTTGAGCTGGTGGAATAGGTGGGTGGCCACCAATTTCTTCATGGATCATAGATGGATTTGAGAAACCTTGAAGTATAATGGGGGACATAAAACTCCCAGAGACACCCGCAGGGAGAGAAGACCTCCACGAAGATTTTCTAGCTATGTGGATCTTATGTGCAATATCATCAATTCCAAGCTTTCCAGTTTTGAGGAAGCAACATACCAACATGTTTGGAGGGATTCCATGATGGAGGATTATTAATCCATCATGAAGAATGATTTATGTATATCGTTCTAAGATCAAAGGGGAATTCGATAGTGAATTCCAAGTGGATCTACAAGATCAAGCATACTGCATATGGGAGTATCAAGAAGTATAAGGAAAGGTTCGTAGCAAGAGGGTTCTCCCAGAAAGAGGGAGTAGACTATGAGGATAAATTTTCTCTAGTGGCAATGTATTCTTCTATAAGGATGATTATTTCTCTTGCTTCAGTTATGAAGTGAAAGATCCATTGGATGGATGTGAAGACATTGCTTCTTAATGGTGTGATTGAGGAGGAGGTATACATATAGAAACCTAAAGGATTTGAGGTACATGGGAGAAAAACACATGTGTGCATGTTGAATAATGTATTATATGGACTCAAGTAGGAACCTAGGGCATGGTACTCAAGTATTGATGGGTATTTGTAGAGCTTGGGCTTCACCAAGAGTGATTCATATCCTGACATATATATCCTACATGTTGGTAAGGATCCTCTCGCATTGGTGTTATATGTCGATGATTTGTTTCACACATGAGATGAAAAGTTCATTACCAGGTGAAAAAGGGAATTTGACTTAGAGTTTGAGATGGAGGATATTGGATTGATGTATTACTTCTTGGGATTAGAGGTGTGGCAACAACCAGGTGAGATATTCCTCAGACATGGGAATTATGAAGTTGAGCTTCCGAAGAGATTATGGACGATGGAATGTAAGTCCATGAATACACCTATGACCACTGACATGAATACACTAAGGGAATTAGATTCATACTTGGTGGATCCCACGATGTACAAACAATTTATTGGGTCATTGATGTATCTGGTTAATACCAAACTAGATATCTATTTTGTTGTCAACACCTTGAGTCAGTTCATGATAAAGCCAAGGAAGGTGCATTGGGTTGCAACAAAACATGTGCTTAAGTACCTTCGAGTTATGGTTGGATTTGGTTTGAGATATGTCGGAGATGATGGAGTGAGACTACATGAATATTCAGACTCATATTGGGAAGGTAGTGTAGTTGATAGGAAGATCACTTTTGGTGGTTGTTTTAGTATGGAATCAACAATGGCTTCTTGGTACAATAGGATACAAACTTTCGTGGCACTTAGCTCAACAGAGACAAATTATATGGTGACCAATTTGGCGAGTTGTAAGGCTATTTGGCTTCGCAAGCTTCTTGCAGGATTATTTGGTTAGGAGTTGGAGCCCACTTTGATTCATTGTGACAATTAGAGTTGTATCAAGTTCCTAGAGAATTAGTGTTTCACGACAGGTCAAAACATATTGAGATCAGATACCAATTCATTAGAGATAGAGTACAGAAGGGATCTGTGAATCTACAACACATTTCCACATATGAGAAAATTGCAGACATTCTCACCAAACCCCTAGTGAAGGGAAAGTTTGTCTATTTCAGAGACAAGCTAAGAGTGGTAGAGAATACCTCCCTTGATAAGAGGGAGTGTTTATTTTGTAGCTTTGGGAGGTATTCCCATAAGAGGTTCATGTTTTATGCATGTGGGAATATTTTTTGGAATCATACTAGCCTTTTGTTTAAGTGAAATTGACCTTCGAATGAGGTTACAACCTCATGGGAAAGTTGATGGGATTTGTGGGCTTGTGATGGGGTGTCACACCCACAAAGAAGAATGGAATATTCTAATAAATTGTTGAGTATATAAAGGGATCCTAAACTCACTCATTATACTTGTATATAAATGAGAGAAGTCATTGTGAAATTTCATCATTGTGGCATTTCATCATTGTTGCATCATGGAGTTAGCATAAGTGAGTAAACACTTGTGCTAAGGAGCATGGAAATTGTAGCAAGGAGATTTATGTACCTAGGCAATCCATCCTAGGGTTTATGGATCAAATTTGGGAAGTGAGAAAGGACACACGTGCGAAAGAAACCGCAAAGAGAAAATCACACAAAGGTGTTTGTACAAGTTTTTTGTACATGTGCGCGGGTTGCAATGGGTTAAATCACATATGTACGCTGGTTGCAGTGGGAACAATCACACATGTATGCAGTTTTCATTAAGGTGAATCACATATATCCATAAAAGTTTTTATGTGCAGGAGTAGGTACGTATAAGATGACATCCACAACAGTATAGGTAACGTCAGTAGGTCATACAGGTGGTTTGAAACATATTTGTTGGCAGAGGAAATTTCCAGGGATTTGCTGAGGTTTGGTTTTTCTGATTTCTCTGGTTATTGGAGGACAAGGTTGTCCTCAGATTTTAGTGGATTTGTATTGGCTAGGAGGGATGGTTTTTCCCTCAAAATTTCTGAAATTGATAAAGTTACATAATAGAAAATTTGTTTCTCATGTGTATTGATGATTCATCTATGATCTTGTTGTTTCCACTGCATATATTTTCAATCAATAATTTTTAGTGTAACATTATTCAACAATAACAACTATGGTTTACTGTTAGCTCACTAGGAAGCAATTTTCAGATATGAAAATTAGTCACTTAATATTGTATGTGAAAATTTACATCATCTATCCTGAAATAGAAATCTTGTGGTATAAGTAACAACCCATGTAGGATTATCAAAAACCTATGAACAAAAAAATCCCTTTCCTGCACCTCAAAACCTCAATAAACTTAAAAAACCTAAACTAGTTCAACTCCTTCATCTTGAGAGAATCCTGAAGTAGAATAACAACGTAGTCAATTCCCTCTATCGAAGAGAATCCAACAACCTTGTCCCTGTACTCTACAACAATCCCATTAGTTGAAAACTTGGACTTAATCCTAACATCATTGTCCATCAAGGTATCACACATATTGTCCTCAAGAATACTATAAGGGGCACAAATGAAAGAAGCCTATCCAATATGACTAGCATATCTCGTAGGAGGTACAATCTCCCTCATTGAAGATTTAGGCACTCCTACCAGCTCTTGAGGTTCTCTTGAGCCTCCTACAATTTCTAGTGAGCCATCTTGGTCTTCTGGATGCTAGAGTAGAAGGTGAGGGCATGTCCAACCCTAATCTCAACACATCCACACCTGCATATGAATCATCAAGAGTATCTAGATCAATGCTTGAAACAAATCCTAACTCTTTTGAATCACTAAAGGAGAATTGTGTGAACTAGAATATCTCACATCCTCATCAAACTTCACATCATTTCTCACTATTGTCTTGTGTTGCACTAGAATAAAAAAATTTAAGCCTTGTAAGTGTCATTGTATCCAACAAAAATACTCTTAATACTCAAGGGTTCCAACTTTGTCCTCTTCTCCTCAAGCACATGATCATAAGCTTGAAAACCAAACTCATGGAAATGTAAGACATCTAGTTTCACACTATAAATTCCTATGGTGTGATGTCCTTCAAGATATTATGAGGACATCTATTCAATATATACACTGTTGTATTACAAGCCTCATCCCAAAAACACATGGGGAAATCCATGTCATGAATCAAAGACTTAGTGATCTCAATAATGGACCTATTCTTCCTCTCAACAACCCCATTTTTCTATGGTTTACAAGGCATTGTCAACCCCCCCTTGACCCCTATTTCCTTGCACGTAATCAATCTTCATAGAGGTCTACTCTCCTCCATTATCCGAGTGAAGTACTTTGATCTTCCTTCCTATCTAATTTTCAACCAAGGTCCTGAACTCTATAAACTTGTTGAACACTTCATCCTTAGTCTTCAAAAAATAGATCTAGGTCCTACAAGAGAAATCATCTATAAAAGAGACATAATACCAACTACTTGTGAATGAAGTGAAATGCATAGGCCCACACACATCTGAATGGATCAAATCAAGACTCCCTCTTAATGTATACTCACTACTAGGAAAAGAGGCCTTAATGCACTTACCAAGAGCACATCCTTTGCATACACCTTCCTTCTCTATCTTGAAGTTTGACAATTCCTGCACCAATTTATTCAATATAGGAAACACCCCATAATGAAAATGACCAAGACATATGTGCCATAACTCACAAAACTTGGCACTACCATGCACCAAAGCACCATGCCTCACTGGATCAACTTGCAACTTGTAAAGACATCCACCATGAACTCCTTTTGCCACAACACAGATTTGTCTTCTAAACATGACCTCCTGAGCATCAAACTCAACAATGCAATGAAGATCTATGATATGTAAACTGCCATGGATATTCCGCTGGAACAACTCGTCACGACATATCTTATATTGTTATGAAAATATTTTATTATCAGGTTTATTTACTTAGATATGAGATTTAATATCAATAGCTTATTACTCAAATTAATGAAAATAACTGAAGTATGAAAATTAAAGACTAAGTAAATGAACACACCATCCAGACAAATGGACACAATATGTATCTTAGGAAACCCAATACGGGAAAAAACCCAACTAGAAGGTGAGGACTATGCTCTGCTCTATTTTCTTCAGTAATGAAATGCAAATACAAAAAAAGAGACACTCACTACGGAGTTTCCTTTGACATTGTGGCCTGAATAGCTGCTATAGAATCATATTCCTCCTTTGTTATGCTCTCAAATCCCACTTCTAGATGATCTTCTCAACTATAGAACAAGTAAAATGATAAAAGAATGGAACCCTTTCTCCTCCCAGAAACCCAATATTTAATATAGCCCGATAGCCGTCTCAACCCTCCATTAATGTTAGGTTTTGTACCTTGTACATGTGTGAGTAATGGGGGATGACGTGGCATCCTCTCGATACCATGGTGGTTAACTAGGTAGGTCAACTTGCAAGAGGCATAACTTCTGCATATGAGCTCCAATTGAGGTGATTTTCACACCATTGGAAAGGTATCGGTGTCTAGAACAATGTCGAGGGATTGTGATGCATGAGCATTGATAGCAGGGTTATGAGTAAGTCAAAAAACCTAGGAGAATGATGATGATGGTGATGCAGGTGGAGAACAGGTACATGAATGAAGAATTGCAATGAAAGAATGGTTGATGAGCCATGCACAAAAATGAGTTTCCTAGAGAACCGAATAGTTACCATGTATTCCGATGGATAAATACCCTTTTATATGGATGTAAGCAATGTTCACGTGTTGCAGGTACAAGATGAAACAAGATTGAGGATGACCAAGGAAGAAGACCAAATAAAATATAAGACAAAGGCAAATATGGAAACGAGACCAGTTTAATGAAGAATACTCATTTGAAAGGGACATGAAGGAATAATTCCTACTTGTGATGTTAAAAAATAATGTGATGGAAAATGTAATAATGTAGAATTATTCTAGAAATATTACATAGAAATGAGAGATGGAGAGAAATGAGTAGATGCAGGGATGAATATTATTGAGAGAATCATCAATATCTTGTGGAGAGATCATAGGAGATATTTGGGGAGATAGTTGAGGAAATATTGGAACTAATTTTCCAATTATGATGTATTTGTTATGGTCATATTATATTATATGCAGGGACCATTTGTACAATAGTGTAACATCGTGAAATGATTGTTTAATAAAATTTACTCTTAAGTGGTTTGGGATTATATTTTCAAATATTCCTTACTTTGTGTATGTATTCAGATGCATGCTGCGTGTCATCATTTTTGGTATCATAACGATAGGTTGCTCATGAGTGGCTTAGAAGAAGCGTGAGTTGTTTTTGTCATAGATTGTTGTGTTGTAGACCTGAGTGTTGGTTGATGAAATGTGTTACGAGGAAAATCACTCTATGGCATGGGGTAAACCACAACAAACGGTAATGAATGCATAAATCAACTCTAATCTCAAGTATGCTATATAAACAAATATGCTGACAAGACAAGATAAAGATCCTACCACGTCTAGATGTTTTATGAAGTCCACCATTGAGCACTTGACTCAAAGCAATACACCTGCAACTTGTCCTCAATAACTAAGAAATGCAAGCATATGGTGATAATATATAAAGTTAGCACATACAATAGCATAATCCATCAATATTCATAGAAAATACACCTATGGAATAACAATTCAAATATTTGCAAGACATTAGTTTGACGAGAAAAGAGTATTTGTATTAAAATGTAATCAATATAAGTGTATGAATGACAAACTTCTGTGTCGGCATGTTCAGAACCGAGAAACTAAGTTCCTTTCAGCTGGGCCTCCACCAATTCAATCCTCCACCAAAGGCAAGCTCATATAAGAGAGACAATGATGTTCTCCATCAAATAGGGAAGAACTTGGGGGCTGAACAATGTGTTCAAAATTAAAAGGACAAAGGGATGCAGACTTAATATGAAGTGAATAATTTCTCTAGAGTGACTTTGCTCTCAAAGTTGAATTCTTCTTTTCTTTTCCACAGCTTGGATATGGCCCATTTATAGCCTTCAAATGGAACTGAAGGGCCGAGTCAGAACATTTCTAGTATATGGAAGGTCAAGGATAATGGATCTCATGACATGACATGGAAACCCAACCCCTTTTTTTAATTTTGAGCACAAAACCCGATGTACACGAGCTGTAATGGTGCAACTTGCGTATATGCATGTTGTATAGTTGTTAGGGAGCGTATATGTGGAAAAAAACAATTTTTAGCTCTATGAACTGCAAAAGGGGACTTCAAGTTTGCATAGGAAAATGGAAAAATTCCCTTTGAGAAAGTTTGCATAGGGCGAGGAAAATTTTTCTATAATAGATGCCCCCTAATGTGTGAGGTTAGAGGGTATCTGCGATGGCTGGAATATATTATAATTCCCAGAAGTGGAGTAATGGAGACCCAACTAGATGAACTAGTTACTCATAATAGTATTACAATTCATACTGACTTTGCGCACATGGATGCCAATTTGAATTACACCGTAGATCCATGTGGAAATATACCAAACAACTATTCATGGCCATGCATAGGAAATACAAGAGTAGATACATGCCATAGGTTGTCATAGTCATGAACAAGGCCTAGTGAAAACTAGTCTAAAAATCAATCTGAAGATATCTATATACAATGGAGTACAATCGATCTCCCATGATCAATGAAGTCATATAGGTACTGGTACAATGAATGATAGCAACAACTCAGGAAAGATGCAACTATGAACTGATGTCTTCAAGTCTTTACATGATCCACCAAAGGTCCAAGTCTACATTATGTGAATAAAGGAGTTGAGGTCGAACATAATTAGACTTTGTTTGATTACCGGTCATTAAGGTATACTGTTAACAAACGCGAGACAACCTACCGATAATGAAAGTAGGTATCAAGGCACTGAGTACATTCTTACAAGTGTGAATAAAGGAGTTGAGGTCGAACACTTGAAGAATCCATCGATCATGAGACATTGATGTATTCCCAACTGTTGATGGTGAGAGAACTTGCCACTGATGACTGCAAGCCTCTAGGTACTCATAGGAATCTAGGTATCATTTCCAAAATATATGGGCTGAAGTCGATGGAAGGAGACCCGCTGAAAGGAGAGAATTAAGGAATCTCTCATCATTCAACACGGGGTACAAAGCATGAGCTTGATGATTTGGAGGAACTCAAATGAAGAACATGTTCATGAACCAACAACCCTGTGCATATTTCACATGCCCCAGATGCAAGAAGTGCACGAAAAAGACCCTTTGAATAACAACCAATAAGGAAAACTACCGACAAAAGAAAGGAAACCACCAATAAGGATAATGGCATCCAAGATACTGCACGAATCCCAATGTGTGAATATATTTCTTGCCTCCGAACACAAGGGAAACCCCCCAGTCAATGACCAATGATGAAATGTCGACTGTTGGGTTCAAGGTTACCTACCCATAATGAAAGTAGGACCATGGTGCATGAAAAGACTACAACTTCGTGTAACTCTGAGACACACTGAGTATATGGACGATGTGCAAAGTCAAGAGTTCTAAGAAATGGATGACACAGGCTGATAGACATCCTTTGAACAAGAGCACGAGACATATGGATGACTCTGGCAACATAGAATCACTGATGAAACTTTGTGATGTAGGAGGCATCAATCAAACTCTCCATAGGGACTGGAAGAGTAACCAGTCAGGGGAGTAAACTCTAAGTAACAAGCTTAGCTTCCTAAGGTCACGCTAAACCCAAATTTTTTATGACAAGTGGACTCAAAAGTTTGTTCTTTGTTCAAAGGTGACACGACTACTACCAATATAAGATAATATTATTTTTCGGCCCATTGTTTTTTGTTTTTTCATAGTCAAATGAATGCTATGATACATAGGAGGAAATGAGTGTCGCTAGTAAAAAACTAGTTCCAATAGTGGAACATACCTATGCTCAATGCAAGGAGGTGCATGCAGAATATAGACACTTGGGGGGATGTTTCCTTTTGGGGTATAGGGTGTGAAGCTGCAAAGGATATAAACAAGGCTCTGCTTGGTTGATGATGCAAACTACTGAGGTGATAGGATTATAATGCGAAAGCGAGAACCGACAATAGGCTCCACATTGCAAGCAAGATAATAAGATGCAATTACAAATTAATGCCAAAGAATGTCCTTTTTCGTAAAATTGGTCTACTTGACTTGAAAAAGGGTTAAACTTACACCAAATAGACATACTTTCTAATCCAATTTACGAGTGTGAAAGAGACAAGTTCACTCGACAATCTTTTCGGTTTTTGAGAGAGTTGGAAAAGAGCTTAAACCAGACTCGTTGGGAGTCCCATAGGTAAAGGTTAGCATGCTTATGAGAAAGAAATGAGATGCAAACACAAAGTCATATATTAGCTATAATGGACTCCTGGTCCTACGGACAAAATCTTTGCATGGGTACCGAATGGCACAGAGGTTCTAACTAGGGAACCCATGTTTGGTAAATCTCTACCATTCAATAACGACACTTCTATTTGTAGAAAGAAGGTTCTATGTTGATACTAAATGGGTTCGTTCCTAAGGCATACAAGTTGCATTTATAGGATAATGAAAATGTGCAAAACAGAGTGATTGACTATCCTATATGTTGGTCAAAGGAAATACCTACCAAAGTTACGAATGAGCGACATGGCGCTATAAACCACAAGAATCCCTCGATAAAACCACCAAAACCAACTCCATCCACTGATTTATTAGTCCATTAGGCCAAAATATTAGCAAAAAATATGCCAAGTGGGTAAATGTTTTCTAGAAATAGTGAAAATAACCAATTTTACTATACCATTTTTATTTTTTACCCAAATAGTGCATTTGGGACCAAATTGCCCCCGAGTTTCAACTGCATATTGTGGGATCTACGAGTGATGAAATCAACAACCGTCTGGACCAAGTAAGTCATATTTCCCTTCTCTTCATTTATAGTGGATTAGTATTTGCAATTAGGTCTCCTTTTTTGATTATTTCAAAGCACAAATTAGCAAATAGGGTATACGCGGGCTATAGTTCATCGGGTCAGGTATACAAAGCCCTATACGTAATTGTTATCAAAAGAAACCATGTATATGCAGCCCTATATGCGACTATGTAAGATGTAGCTCACGTGCAAGTCCATGGATTGGATTTTAAAATGTTATTGACTCAAAAATTGATTTTAAACTTGCAGGATGGTGCTAGAGTGGAGAGAAAGAGAGTATGAAGAGGTTGATGCTGCAGTGGAGAGAGATCCAGGGGCCAAATGACATTAATAATATGTGGGATATATAAATTTTGGGCTCTCAAAGGCATGAGGGCTCAAGTGAGACTGCTCCAAATGCGAGTGAACTACTAGGATCCATACGCTTAGGCCTTCAACCTCGATGGGCAACCATTGAGGATTGAAGTTGAGGACATATAATTTTTGACAAGATTGTCACATCAGGGAGAGGTGGTGAACCTCAAAGCATGGGGAGTTGGGAGTGGCATGAACATAGAGGACTATATAGCCACTCATTGCATTGCAGGGACTGAGAAGGTAGGGAGCTAACTCTCGATCATAGCGATCAACAATCTGAGTCTCAAGATCATTGTCCTAGTGTTGACACAGATCACATGGTCAGAATCATTACATCAGGAATCAAGGCCACTTATGTGCTATTTAGTGGAGTGCTTGTGACCCACGGTTTACGACTGGTGCACCTCACTGCTAGCCAACATGAAGAGCCAACTGACAAACTACAAACATGGTAGAAAGATGAACTTCGGGTTCACGTCTATCCTATGTAGTTTTTACTTTGAGCGGGTTTCAGGCTTTGGCCCTAGATTCGATATTTCTTCGCATGGACTTCATGATCCAACCATGGTATGGTGGACCGAGGTGATGAGGTGGTTGGGGGGTGGAAGGGTACCAAAACCCTACAATGACGACTTTTTCTTCTGGTGGCGGTGGAAGGTGATAACACTGGAGGACTATCCTTATGTAGGGATCAACTTCAGAGGAGATACAGACATGCCATTACCACAAGTTTTTGCCTACAGAGACATAGGTATGCAAAAGTTTTTTGAATATTTCATTTTTTTGTATTTTGGTAGAGGGAAACAAAACTATTTTTTGGATGATGTCAAGTACTAATTAAAACATGTATGTTACACAGATGTGGGTCCGCGACAGCTAGATGGACTTCCATGACACCGGCGGAGGCACTGGGGAGATGAGCCAGGGGGAGGATACGCTAATAGAGTGATTCAAAACGTGCAGGGCAACTTGTCTTGTTTGATGCAAAGAATTCCCATGGTTCAGGTAGAGGATTTGTTGGAGGCAATGCAACATCTGTTGGTAGGTGTGCCCCATGCTTGGGTACGACTCTTCCGGTGTCTCGCAAACACCGTACTCTATTATCATGACACACATCCGGTGCCACATGCATAGATGTTATGGTTATTGTATTGACTGACCGTATATGGATTTTGAGGGTGTGAGCCCCAATTTTGTACTATAACACCATATTTTTTGGAGAGATGAAATATAAAAAAACATTGGTCTTCGACTTTACTTATATTACAATGTGTACATTGATCAATGCATTTTATTTTCTTTAGTTATGTGACAAATGCCAATCTAAAACATAATTAACATATGCATCAGATACACGATTAGAAATTCTAGGTATGTGATGATAAGTAATAAAATCAAAATGTCGTTCCAAAAGTCGTACCCGTAGGAATCGTCGGAGTAGAGTAAGGTATCACACACGGTAACTGCTGTTCAAATGACATAATTTTAATTGGGAGTCCATGCAAACTTCTAAATCACGAATACTATGTGAAATGGCATCGCGTAAAAGATCTATAATGACGCTATATTCGACTACATTATTTGTTGATGGCCCTAGGCAAATGCCACCTGAAAACACCAGTTGAACCTCGAGTGAGTAAACAACCCAAGCGACGGAAGCCAAGTTCTGTGTATGACGACTGACCCCGTCTACAAATCCTAAGTAGACCGAAGACTCCATTGACATTTGCAAACCAAGGGAAAACTCGATAAGCAAGCCGAAGATGAAAAAATGGGTATATATATACACACACACACACACACACACACTAAAATACATCAGTATAGAAAGAGTTATGCCCAAGCTTGGGGCTCAAGCATAATATCTTTTCAATTAGAGCCCATTCCTGGGCGAACACATTCCCTTCATAATCTTCTAATTCATAGGATCCTTTTTCTAAGACATGTTGCACGATATAGGGACCATGCCACATGGGTTTGAACTTGCTTGCCCCTAGTGGTTCTTTAGCTTGGTCATACAAGAGGACCAAGTCACCCTCAATGTACTGCCGAGGACAGACAAATTTATCATACTAGACCTTGACACGTATTTTATTTGCTTCAATAGCCATAGAGGCATCTCGACATTGCTCGTCTAGACTCTCTAGGTGTACGAGGCATTGTTCGAGATTGAAAGTGTCAGGTGGGAGCGTATCTGCAATCTAAGAGAAGGGATTTCACATTCAATAGGTAGGATCGACTCCACACCATGTACTAAATGGAAAGGAGAAAAACCGGTATAAGTGTTGACCAAGTTTCAGTATGCCCAATGCGTAGGGTAAAGCATGATATGCCAGTCAGAGTTGCTCTGACTGACAGTTTTTTGCAAAATGGTCTTGAGAGACTTATTCATGGCCTCTACTTGTCCATTTTCCTGGGGGTAGTAAGGGGAAGAATGACCATGTTTAAACCCTATTTTCGATGCTAATTCTTTCATCATTTCATTCTGAAAGTGACTGCCATGATTAGTGACAATCTGACTCGAGATTCCGAACTTAGATTTAATTTGATTGAACAAAAAAAATGTAGCAGTCTTACCATCGGAATTAACTGTAGGCATGGCTATGACCCACTTAGTAAAGTAGTCTATGACCACGATAATATGTTGATCCCCCCCAGTCAAAGTTGGGTTGCAGTCCACAAAATCCACCCCCCACTTGGTGAAGGGACCGATGGTAATGATCGGGTGAAGAGGGGATGGATGTGAGTGCATATTCTGAGTGAGCACCTGGCAGGGGTGACACTTCTTGAACACTTCGACACAATATTTAAAAATAGACGACCAAAAATAACCAGATTGCAAAATTTTCTGGGTTGTCGCAAGCCTGGATAGATGACCACCACAAGCCCCACTATGATAGTCATCAAGGACAGACTCAACCTCTTCATGAGTCAAGAAACAACACAAGATATTATCTACTCCTTGACGATACGAAGTGTCACCAATGATAAGGTAATTCTTAGATTGATATCGTATACGCCGTCGGTCATCTCTTGAAAGATGCTGAGAGAACTTCAAGGTTTGAAGATAGATCACAATGTCTCCATACCAGGGGTCTGATGACAAGACACGAAAAATGTGTTCATATGCAAATGAATCAACATGAATAACATCCTCATCCAACCGAGGGAAGTCCGATATTAACTCAACAAAAAATAGTGATTTCTTGTATTTTGCCGAAGTAAAATCGAGATCAAACTCTTGCAAGATGACAATACATTTATTATATTTCCCCCCTATGATACGTATAGTAAGGACGTATTGAAATGGATTGAAATCAACGACCACGATAGTTTTTCAAAGCAATATATAGTGTTGTAATTGTTGAACTATGTGAATGACAACCAAATCTAGCTTCTCAACATGAGAATACTTGAGTTCAGAGCCGACCAAATTTTGACTAAGATAGTAAACGACGTGCTCACGGAGCTCGTCATCCTCCTGAACTAAAACCATAAAAATCATCCCTTCGAACGCGACGATATAAAGAAAGTAATCTCTATTGTAGTCTGGAGGCTTCAGCAGAGGTGTCGATACCAAGGATTTCTTCATAGCATCGAAGGATTCTTGGGCTCGCTCATCCATATGAAATGAGTGTCCTTCTTTAAGAGACACATGAAACCCTTAGTAACATTGGCATAGTTTACTATAAACCGACGTAAAAAGTTAGCTGACGAATAGTGCGCGGGGGAGGAAATTGAAGTATTGCCTCAACCTTTAATGGATCCACCATGATCCCAGTCTTAGAGACTAAGAATCCTAGAAGACGACTTGACCTAATGAAAAAGATGCACTTATGAGGGTTCAAATGGATGCGATAATAACGACATATTTCAAAAACTAGCCGAAGGTGGGTAGAGTGATCTACTCTCTTGCGAGAATGAGCAATGAGATCATCAAGATAAGCTTTGACTATATGCTTGAGATCGTGAAATGCGAAGGTCATGGCTCTTTGGAAGTTTGTTCCGGTGTTTTTAAGGCTGAAAGGCATCTTCCGATATGCAAAAGTACCCCAAGGACAAATAAATGTCGTCTTATGTTGATCCTCGAGTTTAATCTGAATTTGGTTGTATCCTGAAAATCTGTCCATAAAAGAAAAAACCTCACTTCCCACACACTCATCGAGAATCTGATCAATGAAGGGTGTCAGGAAGTTGTCTTTAGGACAAGCCTTATTCAGGTCTCGAAAATCCATGCATATACGGATGGTTCCTTGCTTCTTATTCATAGGAATGGGATTGGATACCCATTCAGTCAAGGCAACTGGGTAGATAAATCCAACATTAAGCTATTCTCCACTTTTGCCTTAATAATAGGGGCCTTCCTACGATTGAAAACTCTAAGTCGTTGTCGAACATGTTTAGCATCCGGGTAGGTTTTAATCTCATGTTTGAAAATTCAAGGGTTGATTTCTAGTATCTCTTCATATGACCAAGCGGATACATCGTAGGATTCTTTGAAGAGCTCGGTGTAGATCAAAATTTCTTCTGGTGAACAGTCTGCACCGATATATACATTTTCAACCTTACCAGGAATACAAGAGATATCGATCATGACGGTAGGAGAGATACTCACCATGTTTCCTTCATCATAAATTCCACGTGTATCAAGTGGAACCACGACGTGATCGACTATCTCATTCAAGGTAGATCTAAAATCATATTGTTCGATTCTAACAAGTTCTGGGAGGAAATACGAGCGATGGTGCATAACATCCCATGGCCTATCAGAACCATTCATGGCCTCTAAGATTGCTTCATCCGAGGGTAAAGTATCATCAAGGAAGTCATGTGAGCAAGACCTTGAAGTGGCCCATACAGGCTTAAGAATAGGATCCTCCTCATCCGTTTGCGAGGTGACAGGATTTGGGTCAGTAGAAGAGTCAAGAACATCCTAATACGCTATCTTTTCCGCTGATAGTGGCATAGGCATTCCAATGTGTTACTTACCTTCAGAAGATGTAGTCGAGGAAGGTAGGGTCCAAGGATCGTTAAAATACGAAGTGCAGAAAGGAAAAGACCTCATTGATGAAGCAAACCTACTGGACATGGCATATATATGATGAATCGGTGCCACAAAATCAAAGGTACCCATAAGGGATGAGTACATTCCGACACCAATATTCTCAGATGTCGGCTGAGAATTGTCGATCATAGAGATCGACGGTGCCAACTTGTTGATATTATGGTAGCTACGGGAGGTATTAACCTCCACTTGTGACCCTTGATGAGATTATAATATTCCAGGAAGAAAGAAGAACCCTAAAAGACTTGGACATAACCCTAGAAGTAAAGTCGACTAAAGAGAATATTTTATATTGAGTCTTTAGCCTCCAGAAAGAGAAGTCGACCTAGAAATACTAGAAAGAGCAGTATAAATATAAGGCGCTAGAGCTCATTTGATACACAAAAGTTGCAACTACAGAAATCTAGTAGTGTACAAGTCTGGGGAGTAGTTGCAGTTGTAGTTACTGCAACCTGTAATTTCGGTCTTTCCGGGTTGGACTTTCTGATCAGTCTTGGTTATCTTTGCTTGGTGCATTAGCCTTGGTTTTCTATTGAATTGCTACCAGAATGATTCTCTCTTTCAAGTTCAAGGTGCTCAGGGGTGGTATTCGTGCCTGTTATCGCACGGTTTGTAGGAAAGGTTTAAGTAGCTTGAGTCAAGGCTTGAAACCGGCGTAACAAGGGCTTCCCCACCCACTATCACCTCGATGGGGAGCTCTTTCTATTTAGGATGGCTGGTCCAAGGGAGACGTCCCTATGTAATCTGGTTTTCTGAAGGGCTAAAGGCTTAGTAGATCAAGGTAAGAAGTTCCCTTTCACAGATTACTGCCAAGAATGAGATAGTCACAGGAGATGTTCCACTGATGAGGCACCTGTTTGCGAGACAAGACAAATAAAACTAGAATATGTGTTGCAGTGGTTAGTACTTCAAGGTATTAATGACTATCTTTATCATATATATGAGCAATGATTAGATGTAATTATTGACGAAGTCAATGATTACTAATAAAAGACAAATGGATTGTATCACTTCTTCAATAAATACAAGAGATAAAGGCATTCAATGTATATAATCAATCCCAATATTATGTCACAATGCAATAAGTATCTCAAATCAGCTCATATAAATAATGTTGCTGCGTCACCAATATTGTTGCTACTATAGATGTGACGTCAAGCATTAATTAATAGGTCAAATTCAAGACAATGAGTGGAATGTTTTCTTTAATAGGCTTACAAATGTAATTAATGACTCAAAGTCTATCAAATGAGGTGAAGAAAGTCACAACGTTGCAAGCCAAACAAGAGATCAAAGTAATGTGACGTCACCTATAATGTTGCTGCATTCAGGGTTAGGGTTAGCTAGCCAAGAAGTGGACGTTTTAGCTAATTCAACCAATGAAAATTTATGAAACCTCTATGGCTATGATAAGATGACTCAGCCGCAAATTTCTATCCAAACACAAGTCCAAAATCAGCAAGACATCATCAGCATTAGGGTTAGTTCTAGATGCTAGGGTTAGATGCTAGGTTAGTCAGGGTTTCAATTTAAAAGTGTTTTGAAAGAGATTTTAAGCATAAACAAGCTCAAGATTACTTCTAGACTAGTGCCTTGGGTTAATGGAGTCAATTGAAGTGAGACTAATGGTCTAGGAAGACTTAAACTTAAGGACAAGAGGGTTAGGGTTTGATGGTGTTGCTATGGCAAGGCCACCAAATCAAAACCCTAAGAAGAGAAGGCTGATTTAGGTGTAGCTAAAGCTAGGCCTAAGGCTCCTTCTTCTCTCCTTAAG
>ML842129.1:9105-22812 GCA_009831015.1 Picea engelmannii
TTCTCCATGCATGAAGGACCAAGTATGGAACCCTCACCCAAATTTGGTTTTGTAGGAGTAATTTAGATCTAGAGGTTTTGAATGGGAGTAGGTAGTTTGTAGGGAATATATTGATAAATCGTCAAGTGTGCATGGTGAAGAAAATTAGGAGATACATTAAGAAATGGAGAATTTAGTGATGGAATTTAATGGAAAATATTCAACTCAAAAGTTTTACAACAAAAAAATATCAAAACATCGTAAATGATTGGTTATGAAAGTTTGGTGTCTAGTGTTATGTCATTCTCCAAAGTTCCATTTGTTAATACATGTGTGTCATACACCTTGTAAACTCAAAGAGAGTGAGCATGAATTGACCCATGCCGAGGTAGTTAATTTTTATTGAAAGAAAAAAATGTTATGGCAAATATCTCATGCACAAAGTAACATTTTTGGTAAAAAGAAAAAGCACTATGGAAACTATCATATGCATGAAGTAACTATTTTAATAGAAGGAAGAAATTGTTGGTGGCTTCCTATAATAGGAATTATAAACCATAAATGGCTTATGGCTTCATTATGTCTATTTATTGAGTTCTTGAGTTGGAAATATGGTAAGAGGTTATTAAAGGTACTATTATAGTGTCAAAATTTCTCCAAAACCTCCATGATTTCAATTTCTCATGTTAAGATCATAGAGATTCTAAATGTGTATTGAAACCTTTTTTAGTTGTTGAATAGTACATTGAGATTTCTTTCGAGTGTGGGGATTTTTCCCAAAATGCTTTTCTCTAGAAAATCATTGTGTAATGGTTAAATGTTTCCTTGTTTTTTCTTTATGAAATTGTTTATTTACATTTTTTTCACATTATTCTCTCATTTATTGGAGTAGAAATCATATTCCATATATCTTCCTCCTTCCATTTAGTATTATATCCTAATCACCTTGGATTCTAGGTGTTAGGGGCAAGGTTTTCTTGATCTAATATTCGTTTGAGGGAGAGTGTCTACAAAATAAAATATTGTTGTAGGAAAATGGCAAGCACATTCAAGCTAAAAATTGAAAAATTTAATGGAGCTAACTTTGAGTTGTAGAAGATCAAGCTAAAGGATTTTCTCATGGATCGATATCTATGGCTTGTAGTATATGTAACCAACCTACTACTATTAGAAATGTGAGAAGCATTATCTAGATTTATTTTCTTGATTTATTGTTATTAAATTTTTCTAAAGAATCAACTACAAAAGTCCTCTAAATATGTTGTGAGGCTTGTACTAGGAGAAATCCCTGGTTAATAAAAAAATTCCACATAATTTGTCTTTCTAGGGAAAAAGTTGTATTCCTTAAGAATGGGGGATGGTCATTCGATATCTAAGCATATAAATGCATTTAATACAATTATGACCTAGTTGAACATAGTTGGAGTGAAGATCGATAAGGAGGATAATTACACATCCCTTTTGTGATCTTTTTAAGATTCACTAGATAACTTGATAATCATTATTGGAAGCACTACAAAGAAATTGGTTCTTGTTGAGGTCATTGTTTTTTTACTCTCAAAGGAAACTAGGTGATTTGTAAACTTCCAAGGATATTCCAGTGGAATAGTTCATCAAAAGTGATTTGGTATCATGCTAAAATACTTTATTCTGTAGGTTTATTTCCTTAGATATAATATTTATTATCACTATATTATTGATCAAAATTATGAAAATAACTGAAATATGGAAAGCAAATACCAAGAAAATGAACACAAGCCACACAAATGAACACAAGATGTATCCTCAGAAAACAAAAATGGGAGAAAACACAACTAGAAGGTGAGGCCTATGCTCTACTCTCTTTTATTCAATTATGAAAATGCAAATACAGAGAAAGGGTCACTGATTATGGAATTTCCATCTACACTATGTCTTTAATGGATACTAAAATAATGGAACCCCCTCTTCTTTAATGGCCTGGTATTTAACATAGCTTGATAGTTGTATAGGGTTGGGTTTTTGCATCCTCAACCCTCAATTATTGTTATGTTTTGGAACTTAACAATATTATTGAAATTACACAAGTGACTATCCATATATTTATGAATAATGGTAGCTAATGTGGCATCCCCTCATTACCATGGTGGTAAATAAGGTAGGAAAACTTGTAGGAGGAATAACTATTTCATATGAACTCCTATTGAGGTGATTTTCACACTATTTGAAATATATTGGTGCGTAGAAAAATGTAGTGGGGTTGGGAGATATGCTTATAAATATTTGACCCCAAAAATGGCCATTTGATGCCTCAAAATGGCTCTAGAAGGATTTGGACCTTAAATCTATAAACTAGGATATGCCACTAGAATCATCCCTCCAAGTCAATTCCTCCCATTTTTCCACCTATAAAGTACCAATATAAATGAAAATTTATATAATGATCGAGTTGGGATCATGCCTCTCCATTTAGAGAAGATTTTGGTCCCCAAAATATTATACTAAATGAGGTGAGGAAACTTTTCTAGTACCTTCTCCTTGAAGTGGCATTTTTTCTTTATTGGAAGTTAACCTTTCAACCCAATATGCCAAAGGTCATGCTTCCGTATTCTGGTAGTTCTATCTTCTACCAACTCTACCTAATATTATAGTGTCAATTTCTCTATGGTAGGTAGGACCTACTCAATTTCTTGATCTAATAGGGAAGGTTGATAAATTTTCATATTTTCCACATTCACTACTCAGTAAATGTGCATATATGGGGGTAAACTGAGTATGTAAGAATTATCACCCACCTTCTCCAAGAATTCAAAAAGACCATAACACATAGCCATGATCTTCTTATCAGGACCATGTAGCCTCTCTTTGTTCAAATACAACTAAAATATATCTCCCACCTTGAATTTCTTCTCAGTTATGTGTTGATGACGATGTGCCTTATACCTTTCTTGTGATTTCTTCAATGTCTCATGTACTTCAAAATGGATCTACCTAATATTTTCAACAAATTTGTCTACTTTAAATTCTTCTCTTGTGACGTCTTCCCTCACTCTTCCTTGTTGTCCATATACAACATCCAAAGGAGAAGGAAGAAAATACCTAGAGCAAGTTTTGAAAGGGGAAGTATTGGTAGAATTATGGACTTCTCTGTTACAAGAGTGTTGAATGCAGATCATATTTTCCTCCTAGGTATTTGGATTATCTTGATTGTAACCCCTCAAAAGCTAAAACAAAGTCATATTGACTACTTATATCCACCCATCTATCTATGGATCGAAATATATAGATGTATTCAACTTGGTGTCCATGTTTTCCCAAAGTGTAGTCTATAATGAACTGAGAAATCCATTATCCTTGTCTGAAATGATGCTCCTTGGTATCCCAAAGTGAACCAATATATGTTCAAATAACATGTTTCTTTATTCTTTTCCTTTTATGGTCTTTTTACAAGGAATAAGAATGCACATCTTCCAAAACCCTTCAACTACCAAGAATAGGTAGTCATGTCCCTTTCTATTTCTTGGAAAACCACCCACAAAATCCATGGAAATGTTTTCCAAGGGTTGAGTGGATACATCTAAGGGTTTCCATAAAACTTTATTTCTATTATTGGGATTAATGGTACATTAAAGTATTCATTCACTAATATATTGAGCTACATATTTTTGCATTCAAGGCCAATACACATACCTTTGTAAGTTGGCAATTTTCTTTCTCAACACCAAAAATTCCTACAACCTTGGAGGTGTGAGCCTCTCTATTAATCTACAGTCTTTCACCTTTAGGGATACAAATCTTGTCTAGCCTGTAGAGAAACCTATTTTGGAGATGATAGTCATCCTTACTTACACCTTCTACACAAATGTTTCCATGTAACCACTGAATCACCTCCTTAAAGTCCTCATCTTCTATGTATGCCTCTTTGTATGCATCGCAAGTAAATGTATCCATGTGCATAATAGTTCTCAAAATGATAATATTGGATGTGTGTGGAATTGAAATCATGTCTTCCAACTTATTAGTGATTCATATCTTATATTTAATGCATAGATGAAATTATTGAAAAAACCTCATCCACTTGTAATGTGTGGTTGGTTGAAGCTTACTCTGGGCCTTGAAATACCATAATGATTGGTAATCCATGTGGATAATGTTTTTCTTACCAATAATATAGTGCTTCCACTTCTTAGCAACTTGAATTGGGGCATACAGGTCTTTATCATATGTAGGGTAGTTCAGACTCCCCCATGAAACATCTCAAAATGATAGTATACCAACTTACCTCCTTACATCAAGACCACACCCATAGCATATATTTTCACATTTGTCTCAATTGGAAGGGATTTTGTAAGCTAGGTGATGCAAGAAGTGGTGCTTGACTAATCTTATTTTATCTCATCAAAATACTTGTTATTGTCAAAACACATTGGTGCAGTCTTAACAAACCCGCCCCGGTGCATTGATGTAATACAAACACCCCAATGCGTTAATATAATACAAATGCCATGTTGCATTTATAATTATTGTGCACTATTTTTTTCCTTTTTCATCATATGTAGAGTACCTATGATTTTATAATTTCTACGCACTAGTTTTTCCTTGTTTGTGTATGAAGCATCGATGCTTTTTAGTTTTTGTATGCACCGGTGCATTTACCCTATAATGAGCACCAATTTGATTACGTTATCTTGAGACCTAGTGCATTGAATATAAAGTGTGCATTGGTTCTTGTATAATCACTACATACCAATGTATGTTTTATCATGGGCATTGAACGATAGTGAAAATTCAAATATTCAATGTGAGATGTTGGTGCCATTATTTTTACTAAGCATCGATGTGTATATTATACTAAAGGAACTGGTTTGTAAATTATATTTAGATTCCTTGTGTGTATAATAAAAGTAAATCACGAGTGCATGCATATATTTAGTGCCAAGTGTATATTTTAAAAATGAACACCGTACAAATTTTAAACGATAAATATTATTATATGCTATATCATTTACAAAATGATCCATTTTTCCAATAGTTCGTACGAGTGTGTTTTTATATTTAATGTGCATTAGTTCATATGACTCCTCAAAATGTGTCACTTTCTATATTATAGCATGCATTGTCTAGTGGGTTCAAAAGAATACAGTGCACTAATATGTATATATTTTAATTCATTGTTTTTTTTTACAAAATTTCAATTAATCGCTTCAAAATAAAACATTTTTTATAATAACATTGTTTTATATTTTTTTTATTGCATTTTGATATAATGATTATATTAATGCATTATCCAACAAATTACACCTCTATTATTTGTAACACTATAAATCATCCACATATTAATTATTCAGCAACACAGCATTAGACAATGCAATAAAATATGAAACCCATTTTATTATATATGAATAAGAGACCCGTTGTCATGCAAAAAGGGACAAGATAAAGGTCCACAATAATCAAATTGAAACCAATGTGTAATTGTTATACTTAACATTTCCTCATGCAATTGGGACAATATGTCGAGTACATTACACAAAATGCTTGATTTTCAAAGACATTTATTCCAAAACATACAACTTGCATTAACATTCAATTATATCGATTGTCATTCATATTGAACCATTGTCATTTCTCGAGCTGTGTGCATGCCTCATTTATTCATCATTTCTAGCTAATATTGTACCCTTTTTTTCAACCTAATGTTTACTTAATCGTCTTGTTTTTTTATGTTACACCCTTTCATATTCCATCTACAAACACAAAAATAAATTGTAATAAGTATATATATATATATATATATATATATATATATATATATATATATTAGAATATGCATAATAGTGTAAATATAAAAATAAATACCTTATAACCAATTCTTTCATAAACAATACACAATCTTTCGAACAGGGATGATTTTAAGGATGGAAATTTATTTTAAAATGTAGAAACCTTGGTGAATGTTACTAATCCTTCATATTCCAACTATAAATGTTTGGCRATATTTTTATTAAAATATTCAAGTTTCTAAGGATTTTATATAGTTTGTATAAACTTTTGGCGATTTTTAAGGTAAAATAATTTTATCCTATAGAATTTGGGCGAATCATTTTTAGAATAGCGAATMTTTTTTTGGCAAAAACCATGGAAAATTAACCCAAGAGCGAAATTTAGCCCCTAAAATCATCCCTKCTTTTGAAGCCATTCTTCATACATTCTCTCGAAATATCCTTTGGTGGCTACATCACATCCATTGTTTCATGCATGTTTAATACAACTTGACAAAGAACATTCGATATAATCAATATAATTTTTTCTTGTTGTTTCATTAATTATAAGACAAGGGAAGTTAAACAACATAGCTACTTACAATTTTTTCAATTAAACTTTCATACTTCAACATATACTCACAACCCACACTTAACCCAATGTTTATCAATCCATGGGTTGGATCATCTTTGTATGTTAACACCTATTAGAAGATATTCATGGACA
Source organism: Picea engelmannii (assembly GCA_009831015.1). Classification (NCBI taxonomy): domain Eukaryota; kingdom Viridiplantae; phylum Streptophyta; class Pinopsida; order Pinales; family Pinaceae; genus Picea; species Picea engelmannii. Next base: position 15,553 of record ML842129.1, read on the forward strand.
AGTGTAAATAAATTATTTAAATATAAATATCACAACAAACATGAAATATTAAGAAAGTCCGAAAACTTAAATACTCACAAAGTTTTCAATCAACCATTTTATTCATCATCAACATGTATTATGTGTTGAATGGGTTCCATTTTGTTTTATGCAACAAAACAATTAAAAATTAGTATTTCATGCAATAATTAATTTCAATAATCATAAAAGAATAAAAAAATGATCACATACATCTCATGCAAATTATGCTAGTTTCTTTTACCACCTTCTTCTAAAAATTTTTGGATATCCCTTCCTACATCTATTGGTTTTCCCCTTGTTTGTGCTTTGGAATTTTCAAAATCTCCTTGAAAAAAAATCTAGGAATCACAAGATATAAAAATTAAGATTTTGTTGCATATAGTAACTTAAAAGACACCGAGGTGTCAACCATATTTATATGCATTGGTGGATAAATCATATGTATTTACCCGTATAGTATAATAATGTCGTTGTGAAATTGAAAACGTTTTACAAATTTTTGCATTGAGTCCGTGTTTTATGAATTAAGAAAGACACGACTTCCTAAGTATTGTTTATTATGCACCATCGACATATGAACAAATTTAAGACATAGAATTTTCCATACAAAAATAGTATTATTTCCATTGCAAACTCAATGGTGCTCTTTGTAAAAAAATATGCCTCGATGCTTATCTAGGTACAATGTGCACCGTAGATTGTGAAAAAAAAATTATAATATTATTTCTAATTTAAGGTAAGTGTTGTTGTTGACATAAAAATATGCATCAATTCTCTTACTATGTATAGAGTACATCATTAACCCTAAAGACATTTAAAAAACAAACCGATAGCGACATGATAGTTTAGGATCCAATACAATGAATGGTTTCATTGAAATGGATAGGAAATTCACATATATAAATAAACAAACCCTTAAAAAAAATTATCCTTGTCAAATATAGAAAGAGAAAGAAAAACAAAATGAGAAAATTAGGGCTTCCAATATTGAAGGTAACTATGAAATCATTTTTTGTTTGTTTGGTAATGCACTAAAAATTGTTTTAATCAAATACGAGAAATATTAAGATGATTAATAGAATGAAATTGTATACCTTAAATTTTTCCTCTAAATATTTCCATGTGATCTACAATAATCCCCCTTGAATTGGGCTCTTAAAATAAAATCCACCCACTCCGAAGTCTTTGATGATAAATATTTGTTGCACAAATATCTCTTCTAAATTTTGGCAAAGAAATAAAATAATGAATAGTGTTCTCCTTTATAAAAACAAAAACTAAAATTCTCGGTCATTGTTTTGTTGTATATTTCGGTGCATTGATGATAAATGTGTGCGCTAATTTTTTTTTTTGAAATTTACATTTTTTGTGTGTTATACAGTGAGTAGTGAATCAGTGCAGTGTGTATGCATAACGCAATGATTTATTTTTGTAATAAATTTCAACACATTTATAGTAAGCACATATTATTTTTCTAACTTGCTTCAGTCGATGTGTTATATGGTGGCTTGATAACAGATGTAAATCTTGGGTTCTTCCCTCAATTAAACATACTCGTTCATTTTTCTCCATATGCACTAGTGCATATTTATATGATGAAGTGCATCGTTAAGTTATAAAATTTATTTGAATTTTTTTTTGAAGTTGTATTGTTCTATGCTACCCAAGATGACGGTTTTGGCTCAAATGTGGGAAAAAAAACAATTATAATATAAAATGGACAATTCTTCATATTCTATCTCATTCCATATCATTGGAATTCCTTTGAGTTCTCTCATGTCGATTGCATTACGTCTATATTTTATTGATAATTCATTTGTCTCATTGAATTTATGTTATGTATGCAGGTGCAGTTGAATAAATTTTCATTAAATTTTGTGGAATCGATATTCAGGATCGATTTCAGATACTCAAGATATTCTAGTACTCCCAAAATTACTCAATCTCTTATCAGGGGAAATATAACACAAGTAAATGTTTTATAAAAATGAACAGTTGTTTTACCCTACCAATTGTAACATGACATATTCTAGCAACCATCCTGTATCAATGATATTACATCGTGAATTTGATCTCTTTTATTTAGACAACCCAGTAGGGAATAAAAAAAAGATGATTGAGTAAATTTATTTTTGGATGTTCAATGGAACTAATGTAAATGTATTTCTTAATTCAACATTTTTTTTATAAAGTGGTTGGTTGCATGTTTATTATTGGGAAAACAAATTTCACTTTTCTAATAAGTGTTCGCTATAATGTTTGAACATATAAAATGCATTGTATTACTAATATTATCAATGTAATGTTCAATGTTTTTACAATTGGTATTTTCATGACAAGCGACCTCTCCAACATCTACCATTTCACCCCACTATGATCTCAAGTCCTAAGCTTGTTGCTAAATCAAAAAAACTTAGAGAGGAAGCATATCAAGAATGGTTGAAACAACTGTCTATTCAATTCCCACTACGTCCTGAGTCACCGATTCAAAACCTCCCTCTACAATAACACTAGTTCTTCACATGTTCGAGATGAGAGAAATAATATAGAAGTTGGTATGTATTATTTGTTGTGGGATGACCAAACCATGGAGGAAATGTTGTTAGATTCACTCTAGAAAAATGAACTGTAGCAACCCTCCTGTTTAGTTACGACAACAAGCCTCACATAACAAGTGCAATTTTTTTTTTTTGTGTGTGTGCGTGTGTAGAAGGGTAATAAAGACATTATACTCAACATCGCAACATGAAGATGAACATGATGCATGAAACTCATGCCACAACAACATAACGACCTAAGAAGCACATCAAGCATCTGGAAGAAATGGACGACAATCAACCGACGAAAATAAGAATGACTACCCGCCCGTCCTACCCTGCAATGGTTAGGACCTCCAGGACACATAAGCAATGCTCAAGCCCAGGTTCCCATCGATTTTGACCATTTAAGGTCTCAAGGCTGGCGACTGTTCTGAGGAACAAGGAGGTGTCTACATCCCACCCAAAACGCACAGGTCCAAGACGACTAAGCTAAGTGACAACATTAGGATCATTAAGGTGCAACCATCATAAAAAGGACACATGTAACTTGAACCTTCACAGCGAGAAAGAGAATTATTATGTAATGAACCTCCTCGTTACGTCGACAAACCTCTTATAACAAGTGCAATTTGTTTTTTTATGTGTGTGCATGTGTACAATTTTTTGTGTGTGCGTGTGTACAAGGGTAACAAGACATTATAATCTGCGTCGCTACATGACGACGAATCACGATGCATGCAACTGGGATATCAACATAAAGATCTAAGATGCACATCAACATCTGCCAATAAAGAACAACAATCAACCGACAAGATAAAAGACTGACTACCCACCCATCCTACCCTACAATGGTTAGGACCTCCAAGACACATAAGCAATGCTCAAACCCAGGTTCCCATCGATTTTAACCATTTAAGGTCTCAGGGCTGGCGACTATTATGAGGAACATGGAGGTGTCTACATCCCACCAACACTATCAAGACTGAAACTAAAAATGCTAAATCCATCAACATCAACGATCAACTAAGACTCGTTCTATCAAACATAAAATAAATTAACTATGGGTGAGAGTACTCTTTACTATTAACCATCATGCATTAACTTTAATTGACCATGCATTAATAATCTAGTTCTAAATCAATCTATCATCCTCCATATTTATTAGCGCATTAGAACCCAAATTAGTCAATCATTCTAGCTACAAGGTGCAAGAAATACGATTTTCAAAACCAATCAAAATCAATCCATGCATCTAGCTAAATTTAACAGAGTCTACGATCATTGATCTCATCATAGAGTAATTAGGTTTACAACTGCGGATGGAAGTGACATAGCCGCACCCCTTGCCTCAGAAAAAGGCCTCTGCGTTGACCTCCCGGTCTTTAAGGATCGTTCAAAGTTCACCCCCCGCGCCGGAGTGGATCCTTCGATTCTCCCCTGGAATCTTTATTTGATTTTGACCCACAGGTCTTTTTTGGCACCTTACGGCCTTTAGGCCCGATCCCTTCTCCGTTCACAACAGAAAAGTAGTAATCGGGTTTCAGGGTTTTCCAATCCTTGATGTCGCAAACCCTTGCTTCCTCGAATTCCCAATCTCCGATGTCCCGATGCACTCCCTTTGGACTTTAGCCCCTCCTGGCTATGCCCCAGTCCACGCGACCTCCTCTTATATGACCATATTCATACCTCTTATCGGGATTCAGGGTTTCGAATGTCGAAATGTATTAAATCCCTTGTCAACGGAATCCCCGATTTCCCGATTCTCGATTTCCTGATTGATGAACTTTCCTTTCGGGAAATTTCCTGAAAGCTTCGATCTCAGCCATGCATCCTCAAGGATGGATAATCCTCGCCACTTCGGGATTTTCACCTTGTAAATTTCCAATGCCTCGTTATGCTGCGATGACTTCAGCAGGGTCCCACACGGAGCTCTCCTTTTTTCAGAAAATTGAAATTCGTGATTCCGAACTGCAAGTTCCCCTTGTCTCCAGGACTCACGAAATGTTGATCCCTGACTTCCTCCAGATTTCTGACACATGTCCCAAGTAGATGGACGGTTCAGATTGATCCTCGGGTTTGACCGACTGAAAAATCCAAAACACTCACTTATGTGAGTCCTGATGATTGAAATGTCGATGGGCTTCCGATCTCATCCACGTGTCCCAACTGATGGACAGCTCTGATCGTTTACGGGGTTTCCAACATGGATTTTCCCGATCTCTTGCCCACAAAACTTCCAATTTGCCGAGTCCCGAAACTTCGATGGAGTCTTCCTTTTCAGGACTTTTCCCGAGATCTTAGATCTTTGCCACGTGTCTCCTCAATATGGACGGCCCTGATTTAGCCTCAGGATTTCAAGACTTTAAATGCATCGATGATCCAATTTCTTTGACAACTTAAAACCCCGGTCATCGAAATGTCGACAGGTGCTCGATTATCGCCACCTGTCTCCACAAGATGGATGAATCAGATTGATTCCAGTATTTTCACTATGAAAAATCCCGATCACTCATCCTCATGACTCCCGATTTCACGAATGTCGAAATTCCGATGGCCACGCCTCTCGTCGAAAATTTCCTCCTCCGGTTCACAAAGATTAAAATACGTGCAACTCCTGGTCAATCCAACGGCTGATGGGTATCTATGTGAAGATCCTACGATCCACAATCTCTTGAGCTTGAACTTCGGACGCAACCGTAACCTCCCCTCTTCTCTAGCAGATCTGACGGTTGGCGGGATTTCACTAATCCTCCCCCCCCAGATTTCTGACCATCGGTCTCTTCCCTTTGATGATTTCTACGAAGGAAACCAAGGACTCTTCCCTGTACTTATCCACTTGCACTACAAACTTTCGATTCCCCTCAATGTTTTCAAAATGATTTACTGCTCCTAAGCTTCTCACAACTTTGAGCCTCAAAGAGGATCCCTGCACGCACTCCTTGTGGTGACCTCCAAACACCTGAAGTGTTAAACGCTCTTCAACCTTGTGCACGCCTTGCATGGCTCCTGTGCCCCACTACACTCTAAGGAAATGATAACAACCGCTACCCCTCCTGATCTTTCAGAGACAACCCTCTGAACTCCTTGTCGACGCACTCCTTGTGGACAATTCAACAGCACTCCTTGCAGGAATCTTGCTCAGATAGAGAAACAATTGAAACTCATCCTCCTTACTCTTCCTCTCTCATATTTCAAGAATTCAACAAGAAATCATTCATACATAGCATAAAAAGAAACTTCATGATAGAAAGAAGAAATCATTCATGAACATAACATTCAAAGATGCATACACAGATAATATGTAAACACCATGAGTCTGAATCACAACTTTCTTTACATAAATTCAGAACTTCTATACATGGAGTCTGCTACATAGCTCTCTTCTTCCCCCCTATGCTCTCTTCTCTGTTCATGCTTCTATTTTTCATTACAATGCACAATGAGGGTGTCTATATCTTGTTTCCCTCTTCCCTTCTTAAGTTGTCTAATCTAGAATTGAATTCTACCTACTTGCATTAACTCCTATAAATTCCTTCTACCTACTAAGGACGAGAGAAATTGCTCAAGGTCCGTTTACATTATACAATTGTGCTTCTTCTTAATGAATTCATTTAAGATTGTGCATCAACTTCAAGGAAATTTCAAAATTTGCACTGGCTTGTCCAACTGTCTTTGGCTTTCGCGTTGGCTCACTTGATGTTGGTGATGCTCCTGCATCATACTCCCTCGCTTGAAAATTTTCATGGGCTCCTGTCCATGAGCTCTCACACGGTCTGTCCATGCTTCTGAATCTCTGTTTCATTCTCCCAGCTGGCATCTTCAACTAGATGGCCCTTCCACTTGACTAAATATTCGAAGTATTCTTTCCTTCTGGTCTTCTTTCCAATTCTTTTGTCTAGTATGCTTTCCATTTGTGTCTTCTCTGCAACTAGAATCTACTTTTTCCACTGAACCTCTGACTGTTCATCACTTGTTCCTGCTTCCTCATCTTTGTATGGGTACAAATCTGAGACATTGAATATTGGAGAAATTCCTCGGGTAATTCAATCTCATAAGCATTGTCCCCAAATTTCTTCAAGACCCTACATGGTCCGATTTTCTTCATCTTCAATTTATTATATGTTCCTCTCGGGAACCTTTCTTTCCTTAAATGTGCTAGAATTAAATCACCAACTTCAAACTGAAGTTGTCTTCTATGTTGATCTGCTCTACACTTATACTTTTGGCTTGAACTTTGCAATCGCTCCTTCACCTTACTGTGAAGTTCCTTCATCGCTTCTGCGAAATATTCTGCACTAGCGCTCTTAGTCGCATTTTGTTCTGAATCCCTTAATTCAGAAATTCCCCTCGGCTGTATGCCATAAACAATTTGAAATGGAATTTTCCCTGTGATCCTGTTGACTGAGTCGTTATACGCAAACTCTTCCTGTGGTAATATATTGTCCCACTGGCTATGGTGTTCTGTCACCAGGCTTCTCAGCAAGTCTCCCAGACTTCTGTTCACTACTTCTATCTGCCCATCCGTCTGAGGATGATAAGACGAACTAAAAGACAATTTAGTTCCCATCTTCTTCCATAATGTCCTCCAGAAATTCCCTATGAACCTAGTATCTCGATCTGAAACTATACTCCTTAGCAAACCATGAAGTCGAATGACTTCTCTGAAAAACAGATTTGCAATGTGAGTTGCATCATTGGT
>ML842129.1:29343-49007 GCA_009831015.1 Picea engelmannii
TATATATATATATATATATATATATATATATATATATATATATATATATATATATATATACCTTAAATAGTTTAAAGCGTCCAATAACTAGAGTTATACTCTGTTAGCGTAGAACTCATTCATCAATACTGTCACTCCTCAAGCAATAAGGTAATAACCATATTTATTTTCTATTGGAAGCATTATATTCGACTCTGATATTATACAGAAACATGGTCATTGCCAATATTTTATCGATAAGCCCTTCAATAGCTTATCAGTTGTATTCCTTACAAGAAGCATATGTAATATAAACTTGTACATGATTGCATCAAATAATACCCTGTCACTTGAGAGATTTAAATACAAACAGTAGTTATGGCTATTACAATTATAATCACCGAGTAAATAATTAAAAAATCCAATCAATCCATTTGCATCTACTATTTCGATCCCAGCATAGTCATAATGCACTCTATTATACTAAAATAGAAATCATACCGTTGCCTTGTTGCCCGCTTCGAATGATGTCCCGTTCTCTGTGCCGCTCGTGCTCGCCGACTGTCGAGACCTCACCAGTACCTCCCAACCAACGCTAGGGGTACTCTGCTTCCCCCTTAGCCCCCCGAGCCGCAAAGGTGCCACACACTATCCATATGGTATGTCTAGCTCCCGGCTCGCCTCGCAAGGCAGAGCTACCACTCCTATCCGAGCTGGGAAATCCCAACTCCTTACAAGTAAATCAGTCAAGTCACTAATCCAGCAATGTAATGTTACAATAACGGTTCATCCCCTACTTCCTCCTCCTTCCTCTCTTTTATAGAGTTTTAGAACTTCCCAAATTTCCCTAAATCTCATTTAATTTAAGTTTTAATAAAAATCTTCTAATAATTCTCCTTCGTACAAGTGTCATCCATCCCCCACTTTCCTCCAATAATTAATTTCTTTAAATTAATAATTGTCTCATTTCCCTCACCCACCTAGAGTTACTCCTAAAGTTACTCCTAGGTGTCCCTAGATTTCCTCAGAGGTTTTAAATACTTTCCCTAAAATGAAAATGCTAAGTCAGTTCAAAATTAGAAGGTTCTTGAATGCATATTCTTTACTAAGTTGACTTCTTGCCTTTTACCATAAGTTCCCTCTTTCCCTTTTTATGTCACCTCCATTCCCTGGTTTCCTAATTTTTTTAATTATTCCGTTCTTTCCCCTTTTTATTAGAACCAAAAATGGCAGTTGCGCAAATTAACCTTTTTCCTTTTTATTAATAATTTAATATATTTTACACTTTCACAAGTTAAAAATTAAATTCTTCTTTACCCCCCTTTTTTTTCCACATATTTTATTTAAGTTCTTACTCTCTTCATTTTACCCAAAAATTTATGAAGTCCACAAATATTAATTAAGCGGTTTTTATTTTAAACTTTATTAATTTATTTTTAGAGACATAAGTTCTTATGGGTAGACAAAATTTTTACCCCTAGTGAAGTTTTAGACTTAGGACTTAGGTTCTGAACTAGGTGACATTTTAATTAGGGAAGTTGTTTTAAAATTTCTTAATGAGATATTAGTCTTAGGTTCATCTAGGTTCATTCCTTTAACATCATCAACGCGACGTGCCCTTCAGGACGCACTATGTGCTCCAACGGGGCCACTTGCATCTTTTGTTTCTTTTGGACGACGTTCCCTTAAGGACGCACCACGTGCTCCAAGGGTGCCACTCGCCTCTTTTGTTTCTTTTGAGCGATGTGTCCTTCAGGATGCACCACGTTCTCCAAGGGTGCCACTCGCTTCTTGACTGATTGGTAGACATCAATAACCCCTAGAGTCAACACTCTGCTAGGTGAACTTGTGGGAGACTAAGGGTTTCTAAGGAACAAGGCCTCAGCCTTATTGCGTGCCCCTTAGAATCATCGTGAGCGACTCTCACAGTCTACCCTCATGGCATCATGGGTCCTCTTGAACTAGGTAATCGTTAACATACAGTTCAAGCCATGACGGGAGTGCTAGTAGGATGTGGCAGGGCTGCTATCCACACCTCTCCCTCAACCTCTATGCTAGTCGTGTGTGACCCCTTTACTCCATATGTGAGTCTGGTCGGCAAGCTATCATTAGCCTACATCATCAACAATCATGTCAGACATGTCCACATCATATCATCTAATCAAATGTACTAAAATCATAGTAAAACAATCAAACCCCAATAGCACACTCCCTGACTCAATCCGGAGTCCAAGGGGTTCCATCGATGCCTCTGCATCCTCAAGGTCCAAAACCCTGCACACTCAATAAAACCGAGTCAATATCACCTGTCTATGTCAATTCACTAAAAAATCATGTCATGTACCATAATGCATCATAGTCGAGGACAAATGTTTTAATATCATAATAGTCTGGATCACTTGCGAGGAAGTGTCCTCAAAGAATAAGTTTTCTCAGTGTGCCAGAGTGGGATGTTACATACACCCCCTCTTGGTCTAAACTTCATCCCGAAGTTTCACACTATAAATGCTAAAATAAGTGTATCACAGTATCATATCTCTATCTATCAAACAAAAATGGAAACTGTTGGCACATATCATATGCATCCTCCCAGGTCGTCGAGTGCAAACTATAATTGTCCCACTGGACCTTGACCTGGTCTACCGTTTGACATCGTAACTGTAAGGAACTCATGTCAATCACATGCGTAGGATCACTAATATAATGTCTCAAAACAGGTACATGAAAAACATCGTGCATACGCCTCAAAGAATCAAGAAAGGCTAGTCGATAGGCCACGGGCCCCTTTCTCTCCACAATATCGAAAGGTACCATGAACCTAGGAGAGATTTTAGCTCCCTTCCCAAAATTTATCGAACTCTTATGTGGTTTAACCCATAAGAAGACTTGATCGTCGACCTCGTAACTACGGTCGACTCGGTGTGCATCGGCATAACTCTTCTATCGATCCTGCGCTTCTTTAATCCTTTGTCTTATGGTTTGCATTTTCTCTTCCATTTCTTGGATCGCTTCTGGTCCTCCCAGGACCATATCCTCAAGCCAATCCCAACTCAAGGGTGTCCAACATGGTCATCTGTAAAGAAACTTGAAAGGCGCCATCTTAATGGTGCTCTGGTAACTGTTGTTGTAAGTGAACTCCACTAGTGGCAAGAATTCCTCCCAACACTTTTTTTGGTCCATCACATACATGCGCAACATGTCCTCCAAGGTTTGGTTCGTTTGCTCAGTCTATCCTTCAGTCTCTGGGTGATATGAAATACTAAAGTTAAGTTGGGTTCCCAAGGCCTCTTGGAAACTCGTCCAAAATTGTCCAATAAACATTGATCCTCGATCGAAGATAATCCTCTTAGGCAATCCATGCAGCCTCACAATCTCACTGATGAAAACTCTAACTATTTCATGTGCCTGATACATCGTACACATGGGAATAAAGTGAGCACTCTTTGTCAGAGTGTCTACTACTACAAAAATCGAGTCATGTCTCCTTGTCTTCAGTGGCAATCCAACAATAAAATCCATCGAAATAACCTCCCATTCCAATTCCGCAATGGCACGTGGTTGAAGTAATCCTACTGGGTGTCTATGTTCATCCTTTACATCCTGACGCTCTAGACATCTGGCCACATAGTTAACTATGTCGGACTTCATTCCCTTCCAGAAGAATAAGGGTTTAAGGTCTGGCCTCATCTTCGTGACTCCCGGGTGAGCCATGTAAACTACTCTATGAGCCTCTCTCAAGATCAACATCCTCAACTCGTCGTTTGGGGGTACATAAATCCGACTTTTAAACCTCAATAACCCATCGCTATCCAATGAAAATCCCTCATATCGTGGTACTATCATTGTTTTTTGTCCGATAAAACCCTTGACCTCTTTGTACCAGTCATTGTCACGCTGTAAAGTTAGAATCTTTTCACGTAGATTCATCTGAAGAGGCAACACCGAAAATATGCGTGGCCTATGACTCAAAGCATCTGCCACTCAGTTCACTATTCCATTTATGTAAGTAATCTCAAAGTCATACTCGCTAAGCAATTCCGACCAACGTTGTTGTCGTGCATTCAGGTCGCCTTTCATAAAAATGTGTTGTAGTCCGCAATGATCAGTCTTTAGTTCAAATTTTCATCGAACCATGTAGTGTCTCCAAACCTTCAAGGTATATACGATGGCTAATAACTCCAAATCATGCATCGCATAGTTCTCCTCATGCCTTCTCAGTTTCCTCAAAATGTAAGCAATCACTCGTCCATCTTGCATCAAGACTCCACCTAAACCTTCCTTGGATGCGTTAGTGCATACCAAGAATTCCGCATCCATGTCAGGGACCTTTAGTATTGGCATTGTTGTTAACAATTCCTTAAGCCTTCGAAATGCTTCCGCGCATTTCTTGGTCCAAACAAAATTCTTGTTTTTCTTCTGCAATTCCGTGATCGAATTTGCTATCTTCGAAAATCCCTCGACAAATCGTCAATAGTAACCTGCTAAACCCATAAAGCTACACATTTCTATGACATTCATCAGAATAGGTCATTCCATAATAGCCTCGACCTTGGCTGGATCCATGGAAATACCTTCGCCGAAGATGACATGCCCTAAGTAGTGAATCTTCGATTGATAAAAAGAGCATTTGGACAATTTCCCATACAATTTGTGCTCTCGCAGACACTATAGTACCAAGCACAAGTGCTCATCATGCTCCTCTATCGTATGAGACTAAATCAAAATATCGTCAATGAAAACTTGGACGAACTTGTCCAAGTACTCGCGGAACACCCCGTTCATCAAACTCATAAATAATCCTGGGGCGTTTGTCAGTCCAAACGATAAAACAGTAAACTTGTAATCTCAAAATCTCATCTTCAAGGTAGTCTTAGGGACGTCATCCTCCTTGATCCGCAACTGGTGATACCCTGATCGCAAATCGATCTCGGAGAACATCGTCTCATCACTCATTTGACTGAACAGATCATCAATTCTCGGCAAGGGATACTGATTCTTGATTGTGGCCTTGTTCAATTGACGGTAGTCAATGCAAATCCTCCACGATCCATCCTTCTTTCGTATGAAAATAACAGGTGCACCCCACGGGGACACACTAGGACGTATCAGTCCCAGGTCCAGCAACTCCTTCAGTTGCATTTTCAACTCTTGTAACTCCGGAATCGACATCCGATAAGGTGTTCTTGCTATCGGTTCAGTCCCCAGTTTTAGGTCTATGGTAAACTTCAATTCCCTCTCTGGTAGCATCCCGGGTAACTCCTCTGAAAACACGTCCACAAACTCTCTCACCACCGGAAGGTGTTCTAGACCTTCCGCTACTCCCTTCTCGTTTATCGCAAGGATCGCATAAAGCTTGCACCCCTTGCGCATACTCTTATGTAACTGTAAGGAAGAGACGAACCTCAGGGAAACTCCTTGGTTCTATCCTACAATCACACGTCTCTGTCCCTCGTCATTGATCAAGTTCAACCATTTCATCTTACAGTTGAGTATCGCCTCATGTGATTCCAACCAATCCATACCAATTATGACATCATAAGATCCTAATATTGTGACGTACAAGTTGGCCCTCATGACAAAATCTCCCAGGTTAAGGGCACAACCCGCAACCTTTCCTCCAACCTTTTGTTTGGCTCCCGATGCCATCTCCATGAAGATAAACTCATCCTGTTCAACTTCCTTTACCTTAATCCCTTTTAGCGTTGCACCAGAAATGAAACTCTCGGTAGCACCGGGATCTATCAAAATACTAAGGGTCTAGTCAGCGATAGTACCTGTCATCTCGAGCACAGTTGACCGATGCTCTGCCTAGTGGTTATTCACCAATGCATGAATCCGAAGGGCCTTGCCCATATCTCCCATGGTAGTGGGTCCTGTTGATCTGGACGCTTGAGTCCTCTCCACAGGACAGTCGCACTGGTAGTGTAGCTCCACACACGTCCAACACCCCTTCTTCGGCCCAGTAGTCCTAGTACCTGAAGTAGAAGATGACGGCCCACCGACCTGGAACCCTGGTCTGTTCTGCTGAACAGGCCTAAACTGCTGCTACTACAGGCGCCGCTGCTACTAATTTTATGGTCCCCGATAAGGTGTATGTTGTTGAGGCGGTGGTCATTGGGGTGTAGTGTAAGTGGATCCCCTCTAGAAGCCACAATATCCCGACGTGTGTCTCACTGGTGTCTGGTGGTACTATGTTCTAGATGAAACATGCCCTGCTGGTCTCACAGGAGTCCTGGTTTGACGCCCACTGATAAGTTCCTCCTCTGTTATAAGGGACTTCTAGACGGCATCGTGCAAGGTTTGGGGCATCAAAATCCTAACCTTTGCACGCAGGATTTCGTTAAGGCCAAACATGAACCAGTTCACCTTAAGTTTCTCTGAGTTAAGGTGAGGAGCATATCAGAGTAGCTCCATAAAATGGGCATCGTACGACCTCCATGTCGTAAGGAGTTGAACTCATTGAGCTGACGCTCAATGAATTCCTCTGAAAGGTACCTTTCTCAGAACCATTCCTCAAACAGTTCCCATGACACATCTTCAACAACCATGTTTAGCTGCGGTAGGAGTGTCTTCCACCATAGAAGAGCGCTCCCCTTTAGTTGAAAGACCGCCATGCAAACCTTCATGTTGGAGGTATAATCACGAAGTGTGAAGCACATCTCCATGTTCTCCAACCATGCCTCGGCAACTGCACCTTTCGGGGCACCAAAGAACTCAAGAAATTTGACCTTCTTGAGTTCACGATGAATTCTACCAATAACAGTCAGTGTGCGTAGCGAAACCTTAGCAGGCGCTGGCACTCTGGCCTCATCTCTGTCCAAACGGATGATTAGTGCCTCGGACATGTGCTGAAAGGATCTCATCATTCTGACTACATCACCAATTGCTATCTGCTCCTGTCCGAGAACCTGCTCGCCTCGTTGGGGGTTAGACCCCTCAGGCATGGATGTTACTGGAGGCGTTGTGCCTCCTCCGCTAGCACCCCGTCGTCTACCTCCGCGACATCCTCTAACCATGATTACCTTCATGCACACAATCAACTCTATTAGCAACAGTACAATCAAATCATGTCAATGAAATCCGTAGCAATCCCAAGTCAGGGGTCAAACCGCCTATGATACCATATGTAACGAACCTCCTCATTACGCCGACAAACCTCTTATAACAAGTGAAATTTTTTTTTTTGTGTGTGTGCATGTGTACAAGGGTAACAAGACATTATACTCTGCACTGCCACATGATGACGAATCATGACACATGCAACTGTGATATCAACATAAATATCTAAGATGCACATCAACATCTGCCAATAAAGAACAACAATCAACCGACAAGATAAAAGATTGACTACCCGCCTTTCCTACCCTGCAATGGTTAGGACCTCCAAGAAACATAAGTAGTTCTCAAGCCCAGGTTCCCATCGATTTTAACCATTTAAGGTCTCAGGGCTAGCGACTGTTCTGAGGAACATGGAGGTGTCTACATCCCACCAACACTATCAAGACCGAAACTAAAAACGCTAAATCCATCAACATCAATGATCAACTAAGACTCGTTCTATCAAATGTAAAATCAATTAACTATGGTTGAGAGTACTCTTTACTATTAACCATCATGCATTAACTTTAATTGACCACGCATTAATAATCTAGTTCTAAATCAATCTATCATCCTCCATATTTATTAGCGCATTAGAACCCAAATTAATCAATCATTCTAGCTACAAGGCACAAGAAATCCGATTTTCAAAACCAATCACAATCAATCCATGCATCTAGCTAAATTTAAAAGAGTCTATGATCAGTGATCTCATCATAGAGTAATCAGGTTTACAACTAAGGATGGAAGAGTTTAATCATTCTAGATTATCATAATCGCAGTCCTAAATATCAATATTTAGACAAATTATTTCTTGACAAAATTATAGTTAACGCTACATGCAATGAATGTCTTGTGAGTATCAATCTAAATTATCTTAAGATCAATATATATATAATAACTCTATTGAGTAACATTTAATTAAGGATGTGTCAATTAAATTGTTAACTGTATACTAAAATCAAAGTATGTAAAGTGATGCTCTCCAAATGAAATAAAATTTTCCAATATCCATCGTAAAAAGGGGATCTCTTCAAATCATTTGTTAGTTCAAGGGTTAAGGTTTAAATGTTGAAATTGTTAAAACACACATATCCTCAAGAGTTCCAAGAGAATCTCCTCTATCTAAAAAAATATTATTAGATATATGAAATACATGTTAATCTAGACAATTGACTTTTCTAAAGGCAATTATTACCATCAAATATTTACTTAACCACCACCTATTTTGCCCGGAAACTAACCTTAAGTAAAAAGTGCGATTTGCAGGCTCTAGATGAGACAAGGTTTTAGTTAAAGGGTTACAGCTTTCCATAAATCAATAACAAAATCAGGGTAATGAATTTACTTGCCTGCTAAATATCTACAGGTCAAGTGGCCAGCAAGTGTTTAAGAATATTAACACACATTGATAACGAATAGCGAGGAGGTGTGTCAGTAACCAGAAATATAAAAAAAGGGCATTAACATAAAGCAAAGGCGAGTTATTTAATTCAAGAACCTAGGTATCAATACAACTGGCATTAACATGAGCTACTAACTGGGCGTTAAATAATTGGGCAATTAAAAGCATTCAATAACATTCGCTTCCAGGTAAGGGTAAGGTCTCAGGCAAAATCTTTCAGTTGTTATCACCATAACTCAGTCGTTTGTACCTTAAGAAATCAATGCCTCTATCACCAGGCCAGAGCGCATCCAAGATAGCCATTACGGAAAGGATCCCAAGAAGGAATAGAAACATCAACCACAAATTCTAGTTGTCCATAATTTATGCACACGAATGAAGACAACCCAACTAGAGAGAACAGAAAGGGTGCCAAACGCGTACCAGAAGGACTACCCTCATCACCATGCAACCATAATGCTGCCATACTAATTGTTGTTACAATAAGGCCGAATTACGTTGTCTCAGAATAGTGGGTTATGTCCAGACTTGAAGGAATTCCACCAGTGACTTAAAGTTAATTAGAAACCTGGCTGACACACTCTGCTCACAGTCGTCTCGCGACCACACAATCAGCGCAGGTTAAAAGAAAAATGGCATTTGTGGTGTTAAAAGGAGTGCAGACCTACCTTGAGAAATTTGGACAAGAGCTACAGGCCAACATAGGTTCCCAATGGATACGGCTGAAGGGAAACGACAAGCGAACAAGCACAGAGAGACATGTAAAATTTCGGCGGGGTTTTACGCCTAAACAAAGACAGCAAAAAAAAATCCTCACTAGCCTTCTCTTTGAAGGTAAGAACCTCCTCTAAGCTGAAAAGACTACACTCTAATCTACTCTCTTGCAAAACTGGAGAAGATTTTACCCATTCCTCGGCCAGGATCCTTTCAACACTTGGAACTTACGAACAGGTGCTCTTCGTTGGGATGTATATAACAAATTTTATAAACATAATGACAAGAAAGTCCCCACCAGTCATCATCTGTGATGAGACTTGTCGATTCCTTGATGGTGGTGATTACATAAAAATTTAACGGAATTTCCATTCCCACGATCTATCATCAGAGATAAAATTATCGAGGCAATTGGTATTACGGCATTATTCAATTAATAACTATATGGAATTTCGCTTATAACCCTGGAGGTAATACTAGGTAAATTTTTCGGTAAAAAGTAAATTTAAAAAGTTTAAAGCGTTCAAAACCTGGTGTTATACTCCATCAATGGATCAACTCAATCTCTCACTCAAGGGGCATTCGGACAATATTAAATAATTGAAAGTTGTTGCGTTACCTATATATATGTACCTTAGATAGTTTAAAGCATCCAATAACCAGAGTTATACTCTGTTAGCGCAGAACTCATTCATCAATACTATCACTCCTCAAGCAATAAGGTAATAACCATATTTATTTTCTATTGGAAGCATTATATTTGACTCTGATATTATACAGAAACATGGTTATTGCCAATATTTTATCGATAAGCCCTTCAATAGATTATCATTTGTATTTCTTACAAGAAACATATGTAATATAAACTTATACATGATTGCATCAAATAATACCCTGTCACTTGAGAGATTTTAATACAAACAGTAGTTACAGCTATTACAACTATAATTGCTGAGTAAATAATTAAAATAGCCAATCTATCCATTTGCATCCTCTATTCTGATCCTAGCATAGTCATAATGCACTCTATTATACTAAAATAGAAATCATACCATTGCCTTGTCGCCCTCTTCGAATGACGTCCCGTGCTTCGTGCCGCTCCTGCTAGCCGACTAGCAAGACCTCACCGGTACCTCCTAGCCAATGCTAGGGGTACTCTGCTTCCCCATTAGCCCCCGGAGCTACAATGGGGCCACACACTATCTAGATGGTAGGTCTAGCTCCCAGCTTGCCTCACAAGGCCGAGCTACCACTCCTATCCGAGCTGGGAAATCCTAACTCCTCACAAGTAAATCAGTCAAGTCACTAATCCGGCAGCGTAACATTACGCTAACGGTTCATCCCCTACTTCCTCCTCCTTCCTCTCTTTTATAGATTTTTAGAACTTCCCAACTTTCCCTAAATCTCATTTAATTAAGTTTTAATAAAAATCTTCAAATAATTCTTCTTCATACAAGTTTCATCCATCCCCCACTTTCCTCCAATAATTAATTTCTTTAAATTAATAATTGTCTCATTACCCTCACCCACCTAGAGTTACTCCTAAAGTTACTCCTAGGTGTCCCTAGATTCCCTCATAGGTTTTAAATACTTTCCCTAAAATGAAAATGCTAAGTCAGTTCAAAATTAGAAGGTTCTTGAATGTAGATTTTGTATTAAGTTGACCTCTTGCTTTTTACCATAAGTTCCCTCTTTCCCTTTTTATGTCACCTCCATTCCCTATTTTCCCAATTTTTTTTATTATTCCCTTCTTTCCCCCTTTTATTAGAACCAAAAATGGTAGTTGCACAAATTAACCTTTTTCCTTTTTATTAATAATTTAATATCTTTTACACTTTCACAAGTTAAAAATTAAATTCCTCTTTACCCCCTTTTTTTCCCACATATTTTATTTAAGTTCTTACTCTCTTCATTTTACCCAAAAATTTGTGAAGTCCACAAATATTACTTAAGCGGTTTTTATTTTAAACTTTATTAATTTATTTTTAGAGAGATAATTTCTTACGGGTAGACAAACTTTTTACTCCTAGCGAAGTTTTAGACTTAGGACTTAGGTTTTGAACTAGGAAACATTTTAATTAGGGAAGTTGTTTAAAAAATTCTTAATGAGATATTAGTCTTAGGGTCATCTAGGTTCGTTCCTTTAACATCATCAATGTGGCGTGCCCTTTAGGACGCACTATGTTCTCCAAGGGGGCCACTCTCCTCTTTTGTTTCTTTTGCACGACGTGCCCTTTAGGACGCACCACATGCTCCAAGGGTACCACTCGCCTCTTTTGTTTCTTTTGTACAACGTTCCCTTCAGGATGCACCATGTGCTCCAAGGGTGCCACTCACTTCTTGACTGATTGGTAGACATCAATAACCCCTAGAGTCAACACTCTTCCAGGTGAACTTGTGGGAGACTAAGGGTTTCTAAGGAATAATTCCCCTGCCTTATTGCATGCCCCTTAGAATCATCGTGAGCGACTGCCGTAGTCTACCCTCACAGCATCGTGGGTCCTCTCAAACTAGGTAATCGTTAACCTACAGTGTGAACCACAGCAGGAGTGCTAGTAGGTTGTGGTAGGGCTGTTGTCCACACCTCTCCTTCAACCTCTCTGGTAGTCGTGTGTGACCCCTTTACTCCATATGTGAGTCTAGTCGGCAAGATATCATCAGCCTGCATCATCAACAATCATGTCAGACATGTAAACATCATATCATCTAATCAAATGTAATAAAATCACAGTAAAACAATCAAACCCCAATAGCACACTCCCTGACTCGATCTGGAGTCCAAGGGGTTCCATCGATGCCTCTGCATCCTCAAGGTCCAAAACCCTGCACACTCAGTAAAACTAAGTCAATAGAACCTGTCTATGTCAATGCAGTAAAACATCATGTCATATACCATAACGCATCATAATCAAGGACAAATGTTTTAATATCATAATAGTCCAGATCACTTGCGAGCAAGTGTCCTCAAAGAACAAGTTTTCTCAGTGTGCCAGAGAAGGATGTTACATACACCCCCTCTTGGTCTAAACTTTGTCCCGAAGTTTCACAGTATAAATGCTGAAATAAGTGTATCACAGTATCATATGTCTATCTATCAAACAAAAATGGAAACTATTGGTGCATATCATATGCTTCCTCCCAGGTCACTGAGTGCAGACTATAATTGTCCCACTGGACCTTGACCTGGTCTACCGTTCGACATCATAACTGTCAAACACAATGATCTAAGATGCGGATCGGTTCAGCCGTGACCGCTCCCTCGTCCGATACCTGCAAGGAACTCATCTCAATCACATGTGTAGGATCACTAATATAATGTCTCAAAACAGATACATGAAAAACATCGTGCATACACCTCAAAGAATCAGACAAGGCTATTCGATAGGCCACGGGCCCCTTTCTCTCCACAATCTCGAAAGGTCCCACGAACCTATGAGAGAGTTTATCTCCCTTCCCAAACATGATCGAACTCTTATGTGGTTTAACCTGTAAGAAGACTCGATCGCCAACCTCGTAACTACAGTAGACTCGGTGTGCATCAGCATAACTCTTCTGTCGATCCTGCGCTTCTTTAATCCTTTGTCTTATGGTTTTCATTTGCTCTTCCATTTCTTGGATTGCTTCTGGTCTTACCAGGACCCTATCCTCAAGCCAATCCAAACTCAAGGGTGTCCGACACGGTCGCCTGTAAAGAAACTTGAAAGGTACCATCTTAATGGTGCTCTGGTAACTGTTGTTGTAAGTGAACTCCACTAGTGGAAAGAATTCCTCCCAACGCTTTTGTTGGTCCATCACATACATGTGCAACATGTCCTCCAAGGTTTGGTTCATTCACTCGGTCTTTCCGTCAGTCTCTGGGTGATACGCAGTACTAAATTTAAGTTGGGTTCCCAAGGCCTCTTGGAAACTCGTCCAAAATTGTCCAGTAAACACCGATCCTCGATCGGAGATAATCCTCTTAGGCACACCATGCAGCCTCACAATATCACTGATGAAAACTCTAGCTATGTCAGGTGCCTTATATGTCGTATGCATAGGAATAAAGTGAACACTCTTTGTCAGAGTGTCTACTACTATAAAAATTGAGTCATGTGTCATTTCCATCAATGGCAATCCAACAATAAAATCCACCGAAATAACCTCCCATTTCTATTCTGGAATGGCATGTGGTTGAAGTAATCTTGTTGGGTGTCTATGTTTAGCCTTTACCTCCTAACGCTCTAGACATATGGCCACATAGTTGACTATGTCTGCCTTCATTCCCTTCCAGAAGAATAAGGGTTTAAGGTCTACCCTCATCTTCATGACTCCTGGGTGAGCCATGTAAACTTCTCTATGAGCCTCACTCAGGATCAACATCCTCAACTCGTTTTTTGGTGGTATGTAAATCCAACTTTTAAACCTAAATAACTCATCGCTATCCAATGAAAATCCCTCATATCATGGTACCATCATTGTGTTTTGTCCAATAAAACACTCGACCTCTTTGTACCAGTCATCGTCACGATGTAAAGTTAGAATATTTTCACGTAGATTCATCTGAAGAGGCAACACTGAAAAGATGCGTGGCCTCCAACTCAAATCATCCACCACTCAGTTCACTGTTCCCTTTATGTAAGTAATCTCAAAGTCATACTCGCTAAGCAATTTCTACCAACGTCGTTGTCGCGCGTTCAGGTCACCTTATGTAAAAATGTCTTGTAGTCCACAATGATCAGTCTTTAGTTCAAATTTTCATCCAACCAGGTAGTGTCTCCAAACCTTCAAGTCATATACGATGGCTAATAACTCCAAATCGTGCGTTGTGTAGTTCTCCTCATGCCTTCTCAGTTTCCTCGAAATGTAAGCAATCACTCGTCCATCTTGCATAAAGACTCCGCCTAAGCCTTCCTTCGATGCGTTAGTGCATACCAAGAAGTCTGCGTCCATGTCAGGGACCTTTAGTATTGGTGTTGTTGTTAAAAACTCCTTAAGCCTTCGAAATGCTTCCGTTCATTTCTCGGTCCAAACAAACTTCTTGTTTTTCTTCTGCAATTTCGTGATTGGATTTGCTATCTTTGAAAATCCCTCGACAAACCGTCGATAGTAACCTGCTAAATCCATAAAGCTATGGATTTCTGTGACATTCGTCAGTGTAGGTCATTCCATAATAGCCTCAACCTTGGATGGATCCACGACGATACCTTCATTGGAGATGACATGCCCCAAGTAGTGAATCTTCGATTGATAAAAAGAGCATTTGGACAATTTCCCATACAATTTGTTCTCTCATAGACATTGTAGTACCAAGTGCAAGTTCTCATCATGCTCCTCTGTCATACGAGAGTAAATCAAAATATCGTCAATGAGCACTTGGACGAACTTGTCCAAGTACTCGTAGAACACCCCATTCATCAAAATCATAAATACTCCTGGGGCGTTTGTCAGTCCAAACGGTAAAATAGTAAACTCGTAATGTCCAAATCTCATCTTAAAGGCAGTCTTAGGGACGTCATCCTCCTTGATCCATAACTGGTGATACCCCGATCGCAAATCGATCTTGGAGAACACCGTCACACCCTTCATTTGACCAAATAGATCATCAATTCTCAGCAAGGGATATTGATTCTTGATCGTGGCCTTGTTCAGATGACGGTAGTCAATGCAAAGCCTCCACGATTCATCCTTATTTCATATGAAAATAATAGGTGCACCCCATGGGGACATGCTAGGACGTATCAGTCCCAGGTCCAGCAACTCCTTCAGTTGCATTTTCAACTCTTGTAACTCCGGAGTCGACATCCGATAAGGCGTTCTTGCTATCGGTTTAGTCCCCGGTTTTATGCCTATGGTAAAGTCCAATTCCCTCTCCGGTGGTATCCCAGGTGTTAGTCCCTAAAGTTGCACACGACTAGTAAGGGAAAGGTAGGGCATCATTGATTTTATTGCAAAGTGTTTTTGAGGGTTTTATAATTTGGTTTTGGTATAATGGTTGAAAACTGGGTCAAGTTTACAGCATGGCCTGAAAATCAAGATTAAAACATTGCATATCCCATTGGCTGAATAATAGGTAGGTACATAGATGGAGTAAACCAATTCAAGAAAAAGGAAAGTGAAATCTTCAATTTGTCAATTTCACAAAGTTCAGTTTCAATATATTATAAAGAAACAGGGGTATTAGCTTGAAATCATTACTTGAAAAATTATCTCTACAGCAAATTCTTCACTGTATAAATTAACATTCAAGAACCAAAAGCATTGCAATTTGAATAATAAATTCAAGCATGAAAAATGAAATAACAGAGTATAAAAAAGAGGGTCTAACCATCCATATGCCTTTGTTATTAAGTGTCAATTGAACATACATTCCTTTTACAATAAACTCCACAAAAAGTTTCTCTAGATCTCCAATTTTTTGACCGCCTTATGGTCTGTCTTCTGTCTATTTAAACTATCTATAAAAATTCCAGATCCAATTATCTAGAACAACTTTAAATGACTAGAATAAAAAAGTATCTGGATCCTAAATTAATCCACTCAAAATGAGTTTCTACCTCCAAAATAGTCCACAACTCAACAAATTGATATAATAAACATTGCCAGCATTACATTTGACTCTACAAAATAGGGATTTTGTTTGACTCTGTAAAGTAGATCAAAGTCTTAGCATCTCCTTGATCAAAACGAGTAATATTTTTCCATATCTCCTGGAGAATATTTAAACAAAATTGTAACCAATCTTCATGTTACCTTTAGGATAAAATCACAGCAGTGGCTTTGGCATTTTTTTGCTTGAGCTTCGTGGTTAACACAACATTGTGCCAGTAAAGTCTGAAATTGATTTCCATGAGTTCCTTAAGCAATTCCCTTTGCTCCTTCTTCTTCTTTTTAAGACTTTGAATTCTTTCTTGCTAGCGAGCATTCCACTGTTCTATCTGCATCTTTTCCTTCTTTAATTGTTTTATGGTTTTCTGAAATTCCTTAATCATTTCCTTATGAGTTCTTATCTCGACCCTAAATCTTGAACAATCTTCAGAGGGTGGAGTTTCATTTAGATTTAAACTAACACTAGGTTCCTTGGCTTTAACCTGGTACTTTGAGATTAATTCTAAGGTATGTTCTTCTCCAGAACTTGATGAATCTATAGCTTTAGGTACATCTGGTAAGTAATCTGAGTCTTCCAAGTAATCCTATTTTTCTTCAGGGAATTCACTGATGCCTTTAGCCATCTCTTTAGCCTTAGCTAATCTAGTTGAAGCTCTCATTACAGGGCCTATAGGTGGTGTAAGTTTTCCCTTTCCTTTACTGACAGATTTCTTGGGAAAGGGGGTCTTTTTTGCTCTTTTCCTGGTGCTTGTTTCAACATCCTCAAAATCATCTTCTATGATTATGGTGTTTTCTTCTTTGATTGTCGGATTGAACATCGCCTTTGAGTTTAGCCTATACTTATTAGTATCCCTGGTTGAATTCCTTCGAGGTTTTTTTGATACACACGCACCTTTATCCCTTTTTCCTTTGATTGCAACGTTCCTTTTGTTGGTCGATGGCATTTCAGACTTGACTGTAGTTTGAGCAATGAGATCATTATCTGACTCTATCTCTCCTTTGACATATTCCTCAGGAAGCATTTCAATTTCGGGCTCCCATCTAGGTCTCTTACTTCTGCTCTTCTTAGTTACCTTGATATCAAAAGATTCATCTTTCATAGGGTTTTCATCAGAAATATCTCGGATTTGTTTAACAGTTTTCCTTCCTCTTCCCTTTTTCGGCTTATTGGATTGAGTGATAGGTTTTAAGGATTCCATGAGACAATTCCAGGGCTTCTATAATTCATTCAGGGCAGCCATGAATAGGGTTTTAATTAGGACTTGATGGAACAAACTGCCTTTGGCATTAGTGAAAATCGACTGCACTTTCTTGGACATTTTTGTCAAACTTTTAAGCAGGAAATAAGGAAGATTTAAAGGGTAGTAACCGTTTAGATGCATCAGTATTCTGATATGGTAGATGTAGACCAATGAAAACTCCCTTCGCAGGTGATGTATTTGTGAATCACCACTAGAGAAGTGTGTCATTCGGGTTGAACCCAACTGCGAGGTATTCCCCTTCTCCAATCTGGATTCTTCTTATCTAGAAGGAGGAATTGATTTACAAATTCGGTAACCATGTTCTCCTTCTTCCACCATCTTTCCCCTCCAACCACGAGCCTGCAATCTTTTGGCTATAGTTTGCTCTGTCACCAGCATCAACATCTTACTGATTTCGACTTTGTGACCATCGAAGTTCAAAGCAAATTCCATTGAAACCTGCTCGTCATAACCTTGAAATGTGGTGAGGAACTCAAACCACCCTGCATCTCTAAATCTTTGGGCCATCTAAGGGTAGGATTCAAGGAGTTCGACACCTTCTGGTTCGATTCTGGCAACTTGTCCACTCCTCTTGGGTGCCATTAATCTCAATTCTTCAACTGTCGTCCTCAGGTTCCAAATCCACTACCTACAATTGTTGGTATATTCTATTGCTTTGAATGGATACCTATATTTCTCCCTGTAAGGCTGAATTAAACCAACTTTGAACAGGTCACATATAATAATCACTAAACAATAGGTGATTTTGAAATGAACCATGCGTGCATGCAACAATTATAATTTGAAACTGTTGGATTTGGAAATGATCGCCAAACTTTTGTGGGAGCACACGAACTCTTAATTCATGAATTGTGTCATCATAACTAAATTGGGATGGCAGGCGTAAGTTATGGCATGATTTTTTGGTGCTATAGGAATAGGCTTATTCCCATAGCACGTTTGACAGCTTGAGAATTTAAAATTACAACGGCATAAAAGGAGACACTTCAAATTTAAACAATGTTTTTTCAAAATCAAACTTAAATAAATCATCAAAGATTATAATGCAAACCATGAAACATCCAAAATATGAAAACAGAAAACAACTGAAAGCGGAAAAAGAGGAATGGGTAAGGGGTTTTAGGAGAAGGGTTTCTCACTAAACCAAGACAAAATTAGAGACTAACATTGGCTCCTTCTGGGGATGGATTTTTGATACTAAACTCCAAGAACTCCAGACCATTGACTTTCCTTTATCTCTGATTCATTGATTCCCCTATGACTGTCTGTCTTTTATTCTCTGCATAACTGTAAAAACAAGTCCATTGGGTATATGGAGTCTTTATTGAAAGAAAACCTATTGTACTAACTCTAACCTGTCATACCTTTAGATGAAATAATGCTTCAATAACCTTCCATTCAATGGGCCCCCAAAAATTTCAGTGTTATCTAAACTATGTAGGAGAAAAGTGTTATTGTTCATTACCTTGGTTATCCTGAAAGGACCATACCACAAATTATCAAACTTTTTGTGTTTTTCTTTATCTTCTCTCCTGGCATCCCATCTTAATACCAAATCTCCTTCATTGAAAACATCTTTCTTGGTTCCTTTATCAAATGTAGCCTTGATCTTGTTTTGATGAGTAGCATCTTTCTGGTTAACCTGTTCTCTGGCCTGCTGAACTTCAATGAGCTAAAAAATCCTTCTTTGTACATCATTGGGTTCTTCCTGTTCTTCTTGCAGAAACTTCAAAACTGGCAGGCCCAATTGAGTTGGAAGGATAGATTTTGTGCCATATACCATCTAGAAGGGAGATGTACCAATAGCTTTCTTGTTGCTGATGCGATCAGCCCATAAAGCAAATTTCAACTTGGAATCCCATGCTTTTTTATTTTTTGCCAGCAACTTTTTGATAATCCTTACTAGTGTCTTATTGGAAGATTCAACCAATCTGTTCCCCTGGGAGTAGAAGGGAGTAGAATGAACCAATTTGATATTGTATTTATTGCAGAATTCAAGCATGGAATTCAACTTAAAGGCCTGTGCATTATCAGTGACCAACTTTTTAGGACAACCAAACCTGGAAAAAATATATCCCTCTAGAAATTCCATGATTACCTTGTCTGTAGTATTTCGAGTCAAAATTGCTTCTATCCACTTTGTAAAGTAATCGGTGGTCGTAAGAATCCACCTATGCTACCCTGATGAAGTGGGATTAATCTCTCCAATGAAATATAATCCCCGTTGTTGGAACGATCTGTGGGAAATGATTGGTTTCAAAGGCATAGATATAAGTTTCTGCTTCCCGACAAATTTCTGACAGCGTTCACATGCCCTGACCTGAGCAAAAACATATGAGAATAGAACTGGCCAGTAATAGCCTACTCTCAGAATTTTGAAGGCAGTAGCCTTCCAATGATGATGACCTCTGCAGACACCATGATGCAGACATTGAAAAAAAAATTATCCTCCTTCTCGTCCACACATCTCAATAGAAAACCGTTGGGATCTTTCCAAAACAAGGTCTGATCAACAATACAATATTTTACAGCTCTCAACTTTAATGATCTGTATTTTAATTTATCCAATTTTGGGGAAGATTGAAAATTCAACAAGAAAAATACGATGTCTTTATACCGTT
>ML842131.1:0-16110 GCA_009831015.1 Picea engelmannii
TGTGAGAGAGAAAGAGAGAGAATTCATAGATAAAGGGGAATATATAGGGAGAGAGAGAGAGAGAGGGAGTTTGGGAGGGAGAGAGAGAGGGGGGGAGAGAAATATAAAGTGAGGGGGAATAGATGGTTAGATGCAAGAGAGAGGGGGGATATGGAGAGAGATAATTAGAGAGGTGGAGATGAGATGGAGAGAGAGAGAGAGAGGGAGTGGGTAGAGAGAGAGGGGGGAGGGAGGGAGGGAAAGAGAGAGAGAATGGGGGAGATTAGGGGAGAGAGATATACAGGAGGATATGGAATGCTCAGAGAGGTCCAGAAAGATCAAGAATGCTCACAAAGGTCTAGGAGGATCTAGAATGCTCACAAAGGTCCAGGAGGATCCAAAAATGATCAAAATTTGATCATCTCAAATGTTATTGAAAATGACTTCATTGCATATATATTGGTGATAGCTTTCCAACAATGCAAAAATCACCTCAAACATAGTTCATATGCAAACGGTATAGTCGTCAAACTAGGGAAAAAGTTAAACACGAGGTGCCATGTGGAAAGTCCACATGATTCCATGTTTCATCCATATAGTTGTCACTATGGTGTCAGTAAGATAACGTGGCAACATGAAAGGCTACGAGACGTCACTCATTTTTGGCATTTTCAAACACCCATGTGGACCAATAAAAAATTGCCATGTGTCATCCGTACAGATGACATGGAAGGTCGTACGATCTACGTGGCACCACTGGAAGGGTGACACATGGCCTACCATACAATATATGTGGTAGGTATAGTCATCATCTATATTCTCACATGGAAATGACTGGGCAGTGAGGTGGAAATCTATACGCAAAGGTCGTAGGTATAGTTGGCGACATATGGGCCAATGGTAGGGCGCCACATGGGAAAATAAAATGGTGCCCCATGGAAAATTCGAGAAAGCCAAGTTGGCCTAGAATCAAAATAGTTGAATTCAAAAGAAATCAAACCTCCGACCTCCTAGCATGGCCAAAAAACTTAACCACATGCACTAACCAATCAAACCAACAGTCATATCGAATATTCCAATGGGATACAATGTATTTATTATTGTATAATGTAATATTCCAAAGAAATAGAGTCCACGGGACTTGAAGCTTGGACCTCCCACCATACAAATCCATGAATTAACACATAGCGTTCTAACCATAATTGTCAACGGTTGTGTCGTTACAACCAACACAACCAACAACATTTAAGTTGTCGCATGGGTTTCGGTTGGAGGTTAGAGGGCCCGCACCCTATTTAATGGGTAGGAAACCCAATACACATCATAGATCCTGAAACGAGGTTACAATGCATAGAATTTTGTGCCATAGGTACAGTAATCTGTATCTAAGTGTGTGTCATGAGTGCTTAGTGATGATGGTTGTCTAGATTTGCATGCCATTAAGCACCATGTCCAAATATAGGCTTGTTTATACTCATTTTTCTCGTTTTTTCGAGAGGACAATGATGGTGATGTTAGTTTTTTGATAAGATGTTTTCTATGAAATTTTTATTCCATATTTCCATTAATTATCACCATAGTGCATCATTTGTCATGTAAAGAGGGTACAATTGAGTCAATTCAGAATATGGTCGAGTCTATACTCATTGTTTCTCAGAATTTCGCAATGAATTCAATAGTATAGTCTATTTTTTAGTTTGAGAAATGAAATTGAAGAGTGACTTCAAATTTGGATTTGTAGGTCTATTTTTTATTGAAATTTGGCATTTGAAGTAGTGTCACTATTTAAAGGGAACTCAAAGATGTAGTATTAAACTATGTCATCAATATTGTATATTTGAGTTCTTTTATTTTTTGTTGTGACATCTCATTTTTTGTCAATTTATTCATCATTTTATAATGTTTTGGATAATAAACACATCATCATGTGTTCTGCAAATCACCTCAATACGATAAAGAATTATTTTGAATCAAGTTAGATGTTAATATGGGTTTTTAAAGATTAAGATTGGTATCTAAGGATTTTCATATCAAGTGGTATCAAAGCTAGTTTTGATGTGTATTTGCAAGTTGGTGTGATGAGGTCCAATAATTTATTTGGTGAAGGTTTTGAAGACTCTTGTTGATAAGACAACATGAGTAAATCTCTCATGAAGTTAAGGATCCAAAAGAAAATTAACCAACATACTCAGAAGGAGAATTCTAAATTAAGAATGCAATTGCAATCCCTCGAGGAGGAAAAGTAGAAGCTTCAAGACTGCTTGATATGTCATGAGTAATTCCATAGAGGTATTTTTCATAAGTTGGAAAGGAAGTTCCAAAATAAGGATAAGATATTGGCACCATTCCATGAATTTGGGCAAGTAGAGAATGAAAAGTCTCCAATGCAAGAGAAACTATGTCCTTCAAAAGGCATGATCAAGAAAGATGATTCCTTATATTCTTCTTGTCCTAGTTAAGATGGAGAATGATCAAGGACGACTGAAGTAAGGAGAACTTCAGATGAAGAGGTCCTTCATAGAAATTCAGCCTTATCTTCTAGCTCGGGGAAAGGTAACTTATGTAAGACATCTTGAGGAAGAGATGTGCATTTAGAAGAGGGAGTGAAGACATTTCCCACTGGTAAGATTGGTATATGGTCTACGTATCCATGTTCTTCTTATGGAACTAGTAACCATAATATGGTGAAATGTCAAAGAAGACAATATGTGCAAGAAAATTCATCCAAGAAGAAGGACAAAGGTAAAGGTCATTTCTCAAGACAAAGGAAAAGGGGGAATGACAAGAAGGAATCGTGGTTACAATATGGGAACAAGATTCTCTTCTCTTATTGTAGTAATAGTGGACATTAGATAGAGAAGTGTTAGATTCTTTATCCACACTTATGTCTGAAGCAGAACCGGAAATATGTAAGGGTGCTTGCAAGAAGATAGGTAGTTTCCCCAATTGAAGTTAATAGTCTTGCTAAAATGTTCTAGAAATAATACTTCTTAATGGTTGGTATTAATAGTGTGATATATGAATACATCAAGGTATGGTTCATGGACAGTGACTCATCTCGCCACATGATAGAGATGAGATCAGTATTCCTAACTTTTTTAGAGATTGACACAAATTGCTATGTAGGATCTGTTGGATATATTGTCATTGATGTCAACAGTCAATGTGATGATATGTTTTTAATGATGAATTACCACAGATAATATTTTCATTGATGTCAACAATATATCATTTTGCAAAACATGTCAAACAGTATGCAAATATTGAAAGCGCAAGCTCAGGAGGAGGAGCGAATAGTATGAAGATCGAAGCTCAAAAAGAAAAGTGCATTGCACAGTATATCAGAAGAAGCGAACAGTATGAATAAATTCATGACTATTGTTGATCATGATAGGATCAACAATGTTCCTATGATAAAATCTTAGGAGGGTTAGCAAATAAAGATAAAATCTTAGAAGAGATGGCGAAATGAATTTCAGAAGAAACGATGGACGACCAGTCAAACAGTATATAATGACTAATGTCAAACATATATTAAATCTTGGGAGAGTTAACGAGTGAAGATCAAAATATCAGAAGAGATGGCATGAAAAAACTCAATTCAAATGAAGATTGTCGTATCTGCAACCCATATTAATGGCAGGGATGAATTGCGGGGAGCGAAAGTAGAATTAAACTACTTTCCAGTTACAATCCTGAAATATACCTAGATCGTCAAATCTCATAGCTTCAAATATCTACGACTGTGGTTGATCCAACAAATGAACAGTTTAATTTAGATTAAATCGTGACCGTCAGATGTGTAATCACCATATCTACGGTAGGGATAGATTGAGGAGATTGAAAGGAGAATTAAACACCGCACTTGTTCCAATCCCATAATTATTCATCACCATCTGATATTATAGCTTCAAAGATCAATGATTGTGGTTAACTCACCAACAGCGCACAAATTCCAATTGTCGAGTTTGGGTGACGATTTAAATCACTCACAAGTCGTAGTTCCACAATCAATGTTGACCGTTGATATGCTTCAAGAATCTTCACAACCGTTGGATCGCTTTTAAGTGGAAGGATAGGATAAACGAGGAAAACCAATTGAGAATTTGATTAACTGAATTCTCGTTAGTCGTCGGATCACATTTGGAGCGGAAGGACAGGATAAGCTAGAGGAGTTGCAATGCAAACAAATCAAGCCATTGATCTAGGATCATGATCAATGGACAACATTTAATTTCGTGTATAAATATGTGAGGAGGTTATGCTCAGGATAGTTTGAGACTTGAAATAACTGAAGCTCGGAAATCTGAAATGAATAAGGACCGTCGGATTTGGAGGAAAAACGAGGACTGTTGGATTAGAGTTGTTGGTCAGCATAAAACGTCAGCAAAAGTGCATATGGAAGACCATGTCAACAAGGACACACAACAGACCACGTCAATAGACCATGTCAGAAGACCATGTCAGCAAATACACATGGCATAATCAGATGATGACAAGCATCAAGAGGAAATTGGCTCATGCCATGTCAACAAATGACGTGAGAAAGTTACGTCACTACGGGAGAATTTCTTCGGGAGTTTCACCACTAAGAAATGTCAAAAGTCCCGAAGGACAAAGGTCTGAAGTTACTCTTATTCTCCAATCCGAGATACCCTTCAGATACTATCCTGACCTTTAGATCCAGGAGATGAACATGTATCACATCGGGAGATCTATGTCGACGTCAACAATAAATTGTGACAGACCACGTCAGCGATCTATGTCAGCAAGGACACGTAGCAAAGTCAGAAAATGACAAGTGTCAATATGAAATCATCATTTCAGGTGCATGAAAATCATGAAACTAAGTGACACATGGCAGCTACTCGGATCATGACACGTCATCAAGTGACACTCCGAGAGTTTTTCTTCTGGAGTTTTACCAGCAACACTCCCCCAAATTCCCGAATATCGAAGACCCGAAGTGGACATGAGACGTCTGATCTAAAGATCACTTTGGGAGCACTCTTGATCATCGATATACTACAGTGGAAGGATAGTGTAAGTGAAAATGTTAACGGACAACAAGTGGTCTCCATCATCTTATGATTGACTCAGCAGGTGATCACTCTGAAGGAAAGAACGGGTTGAGATTTGAAATCTCCAAAGTCCGGAGACTCAAGGAGATCTCGAATGTTAATATAAGAAGGACATGCATCAGCCATTTGTCAGCTCCAAAATATTTATGTATGGAGGAAAGAATGGGTTGAAACTCGAAATTTCCGAAGTCCGAAGACCCAAAGGAGATCTCGACTGTCAATCTGATGTCGGGTTTACTATCAATCGTTGATCAAAATACAGTGGAAGGATAGCGTAAGCATAATAGACAAAGTCATTGAGTAAAAGGTAGTCATACATCTCATTCCTTGATTAAGCCTTGGCCGTTGGATTAAGCAATGAAGGATGAGTGTAAGGATTAACGCTAACCATTGTTTTGGTTCTGATATGTAATGTGAACCATCCAATCTGTTCAACAATATCATATTCAGGAGATTTGAAATGTTGGAAGTCATGAAGACCCGAAGGGAAAAGACCCGAAGGGTGAAGACCCGAAGTCCCGACAATCGTCCATTTCAGGAGATTGAATCGTGACCATTGAATCGATAAATTCTCAAGCACTTGTCTTGCCTAATGTGAGGTCACCGTCGTTGGTCATATGGTCAAGATATTTTAAAGGGAAGAATGTATGGGTCGCTTAAATTGTTAAGCCTATGGTTCTACACCATTGATCATATGAACTAGTTTGAAGGAAGCATCAATCTTTGTTATCACAAAGACGAAGGAAAATGATCCATGATGTGATCGATTTGTGAAAGGAAAGGGGATTCCAAGTGTAACGTTGAAGATCCGGATTGATGATATGGTGGTCCCAAAAGATATTGTAAATGGACAAGTTAGTTATAACTTGTTGCACAAGTCGGCTCAATAACTTAAACATGTTTTGAGCATAAACAAGTATAAATACAACCATCTTTGGTTCACTTGAAATGATGCTTGTGGATGAAGAGTGGATTTCAAAGTGAAGAGGCGGATCTAGACCTGAGGTTTGTGTGAATATAAGAGAGATGTAGAAGTGAATAAGGCGTGAAAAAATATCAAAGGAAAGATAAAGGGAAGAAGGCGTGAATCTCAAAGAGAAGATGAAAAGTGGTGATGAGCGTTTATGGTATACCTCTGATCATGAGATAGAATTGATTCAATAATGAATCACTGCTACTAGAGTTGGTTGAACTCTAGTTGGATAGACTATGTTCTATCAACAAGCTGGGTCTTGCAGCAAGTTGGGTCTTGCCTGAGAGTTAGTGCTCTCCAAGGATTTCGTGCTCCTTACTTCAGTTAGTGCTGAAACAAATTAGTTGGTGCTGGGAAAATCTTTATTATTATATTCACATATATGCATATAAATTGTATACAAACATCTGGTATCTTCTATGTCCATTGTGATTATGATTTGATTATTCTTAATCTGTTCAAATATGTTTTAATTGCTAACCTGTGAGAAGAAAAAGTTAGAATAGTCCACATACTAATTCACCCCCCCCCCTCTTAGTGTGGGCTGTGTGTTCAACAATTGGTATCAGATAGGGTTCCTTCAAAACACATTTTAAACACTAGAAGGTAGATCCTGAAGAAATGGGTGGATAAATGGCTCTCTTCGCAATTGAAGCTCCATTTTTTTATGGAACAGATTATTCTTCATGGAGAGAAAATATGAAATAGTATTTGAATTCAAGAGGATCTGAAGTTTGGAATTCAGTAGTAAGAAAGCCCTGGGATTTAACTACATCAAAGAATATATCAAATATTACAGTCCAAAGAAGAGCAAGGAAGAACAATGAAGTGGCATTGAAGATTCTTCTGAATGGATTGTCAGATACAGTCAAGGCAAGCATAGGACTATGCACATCTGCCAAGGAATTATGGCTGAAGTTAAAAAAGATGTATCAAATAAAAAGTAAAGACACAAAAGGCATTCCTATCAAGGATGAATATGAAGACTCGGCCATCAATAAAGGTAAGGAATCTCCAAAATATTTTGATTGCAATAACAATGATATTGAATCCTCCCCTGCAAGTAAAGAAGAAGACTAAGATACAATAACATTATGTTGTGTTAGCATTTATCCCATGGAAGAAGAAGAATAACTATCAAAGGAAAAACAAAAGGCTGATTGGAGTCTCTGTGAATACCTCTATGACCATAATGAATAAGATTATAGCTATCTTCATGACTACACTAAAGAATTTCTTGAAAAGAATCAAAATCATGTCTTGGAAATACAGGAAATGATCGAGGACAAATAAAAGATAATATATGAGCAAGAAAATCAGTTAGAATATAAAGAAGAGGAGATCGAGAAGTTGAATAAAGAAATTAGTCAAGTAACAAAAAAGGAGAAGAAAGATGATGAAATTAGCAATCAGAAACATATCCTAGAAATAAAAGAAAATCTCAAAGACAATGAAGAAATCATATCTGAGCAAAGATTCATTTAGAAAACAAAGAAGAAGAGATCAAAATATTGAAAACAAAAGTTTTTGATCTACCAAAATAAAAGGAAGAGGAAATTGAGAGACTAGAAAATGAAATCAGTCAAGCAAAGTAAGAGGAAATTGAGAGACTAAAAAATGAAATCAGTCAAGCAAAAGAAGAAAAGAAGGAAGATGATGAACCAAGAAAAATCCTTGCAGATCTAAAAGAACTAAGGGAAATCTATGTCAATATTAAAATCCAACTTGAAGAAGCCAAAAGGAGAGAGGAGGTAGTAAGGAACCAGTTGGACAAAAAGGAAGAATCATGTCATGAGCTGGAAGAAGAAGTTGTGAATCTTAGAAAGAAGGTTGAGAAGTCAGACACCCAAATCAAGTTCTTGAACACCTCCATGACCCTAGATGAGATAATGGATAGTCAGAGATCACCAAATGAAAAATCCGGTCTTGGATACAACAAGGAAGAAATCAGTACTCCTAAGAAATTTGATGCAAGTCCTTCATTTGTAAAAGGTGAAAATAGGTTTGACACAGTTCCTTCAGTTGTAAAGGATGAAGACAGGTATGAAACAACTCCTTTATTTGTAAAAGGTGAAAGAAGGTATGACTCAGTTTCTTCACGTTCAAAGAATAAAAGTAACGCTACAAAATTTAGAAGATCATATCAAGGAAGACATCCATAAGCTATTCATATAACTCAAAGCAAGTTTAGAAGAGAGACACCTTCATGGATGAATCAAAGAAGGTATGAGAGTGTCTTTAACAGTTATTGTTTTTCTTGTAATGAATATGATCATAAAGTCTTGGATTGTAGGCATCATGGAAGAAAACAATTTGGTGGGTTCAACAACAGTATAAGATGTTGGAAATGCAATCATGTTGGACATGCTCCTGCACATTGTTACATATGAGATGCTATAGTTGTGGTGGATATGGCCACAAAGCCTATAACTGTTGGAACTCAAGAAAACAGTCAATGAGAAATACTTCATACAGTATGACAAAAGGAGTAAATGGAACATGGAAGGAAAATGAAGTTGCAGTAATAGAAGATCAGAGAACAAAGTTCAAGAAACCAGAACACTCACAGATGTGGGTAGAAAATACTGAACAAGTGAACAACAGTGAAGTTAATTGTTGCAAAAATAATTGCAGTCATGTGACAAGCATAGTATAAAGTTGTCTCAAACAACTTTAGAGCAATGAATAGTAAAGAAGCATCTTGGATAAAGATGGATACATCTGGTTAAAGTCCAATGAGAATCAATGGGCAGATCCAATAGTTGTTTGAATAAGATAAGCCACAATTGCACAGTGTTCGAGTAGGACAGCAACATCTACAAGAGCATCATTCTGATGTACAAAATGAGGTACATGACATTCTATAGAGATAACAAGAGGAGAAACCTTGTCAGAAAAATCTACCCTTTTAGAAACAAAGGGGGAGAACAGTCAACAAAAAATCAAGGGAAGTTTTGGTTAGTAAATAAGAAAGTAATTGGATTAAGTTTTGAAAAGACTCGATCACTACAAAAATTTGTATCAAGAAGACTACTCATTTGAAACACAAAAATCCCAATCAATTGAGATAATAAGTTAGTAAATTAATAAGGGAAGAAACCTTGTCAGGAAGAGATACCTTTTCAGAAACAAAGGGGGGGGAGTATTCAGAAGCAGAAAGAGAGTATATTGACAGGGGGAGTCATTCAACTATGACAGGAAGAACATGAGTGTAGAAAGACTAACCCAAGTTCAGATTATGGTCAGTAACATACAAATCTTTATCACAGGAGAAAAAACCCTTTTCCATTTGATGTCAAAGGGGGAGAGAAAACTTCATAAGAGGAAAGCATCAAAACTTCATAAGAAGAAATCATCATCACAGGGGGAGTTTTGTATATGAAGTTAGTGTTTCCCTCAATGACAAAGGGGGATATTGTTGGATATAGTGTCATTGATGTCAACAGTCAATGTGATGATCTGTTGTTAATGATGAATTACCACAAATAATATTGTCATTGATTTCAACAGTATATCAGTTTACAGAAGATGTCAAACAGTATGCAGAGATCGAAAGCGTAAACTCAGGAGGAGGAGCGAAAAGTATGAAGATCGAATCTCAGAAAGAAAAGTTCATTGCACAGTATATTAGAATAAATAAATAGTATGAAGAAATTCATGATTATTGTTGATCATGATCAGATCAAAAATGTTCCTATGATAAAAGATCAGGAGGGTTAGCGAATGTAGATCAAATCTCAGAAGAGATGGCGAAATGAATTTTAGAATAAAAATTGGATGACCAGTCAAACAGTATATAACGACTGATGTCAAACATAGATTAAATCTCAGGAGAGTTAACGAATGAAGATCAAAATCTCAGAAGATATGGCGCGATAAAACTCAATTCAAATCAAGACCGTCGGATCTACAATCCAGATCAACGGTAGGGATGAATTGCGGGGAGCGAAGAATAATTAAACTACTTGCCAGTTACAATCTCGCAATCTTCCTGGATCATCATATCTCATAGCTTCAAATATATACAACTACGGTTGATCCAACAAACAACCAATTTAAGTCATATTAAATCGTGACCATCGGATGCGCAATCGCAAAATCTACGACAGATATAGATTGCAGAGATTGAAAGGAGAATTAAACATTGTGCTTGTTCCAATCCCGCAACTAGTCAGTATTGTCTGATCTTATAGCTTCGAAGATAAACGATTATGGTTAACTCACCAACAATGAATAACTTCCAATTGTGGAGTTTAGGTGATGATTTAAATCACTCACAAGTTGTAGTTCTACAATCAGTGTTGACCATTGATCTTCTTCAAGAATCTTCACAACCATTGGATCAATTTTAAGTGGAAGGACAGGATAAGTGGGGAAAAACAATTGAGAATTTGATTAGCTGAATTCTCGTCAGTCATCGGATCATGTTCTGAGTGGAAGGACAGGATAAGCTAGAGGAGTTGCAATGCAAACAGATCAAGCCATCGATCTAGGATCATGATCAACAAACAACATTTAAGTTCAGGTATAAATATGCGAGGAGGTTACGCTTAGGATAGTTTGAAACTTGAAATACTCGAAGCCCAGAAATCTGAAATGAATAAGGACCGTCGGATTTGGAGGAAAAATAAGGACCATTGGATTAGGGATGTTGTTCAGCATAACACATCAGCAAAATGGCATATGGAATACCACATCAGCAAGGACACGCAGCAAACCACGTCGGTAGACCATGTCATAAAATACACATGGCATAATCAGATGATGACAAGCGTCAAGAGGAAATTGGCTCATGCCATGTCAACATGTGAGGTAAGCAAGTTACGTCACTCCGAGAGAATTCCTTTGGGAGTTTCACCACTAAGAAATGTCAAAAGTCCCAAAGTCTTGAAGGATGAAGGTTTGAAGTTACTCTCAGTCGCCGATCTGAGATACCCTTCGAATACTTTCCTGACCATTATATCTAGGATATGAACATGTGTCACATCGGGATATCTACATCAACGTCGTCAAGAAACTATGACAGACCACGTCAGTAGTCTACATCAGCAAGGACATGTGGCACAGTCAGAAAATGACAAGTGTCAAGTTGAAATCAGCATTTTAGGAGCGTGCAAATCATGAAACTAAGTGACACGTGGAAGCTCCTTGGCTCATGACATGTCATCAAGTGACACAAGTAAGTTACATCACTCGAGGAGTTTTTCTTCAGGAGTTTTACCACCAGCACTCGCCCAAATTCCCGAAGTACTGAATGTCGAAGACCCAAAGTGGACATGAGACGTTTGATCTGAAGATCACTTCGGGAGCACTCTCGATCATCGATCTACTACAGTAGAAGGATAGTGTAAGTGAAAACATTAGCCAACAACAAGCGATCTCTACCCTCTTATGACTGAATCAGTAGGTGATCACTCCGGAGGAAAGAACAGGTTGAGATTTGAAATCTTCGAAGTCTGGAGACCCAAGGAGATCTTCACCATTAATTCAATAGGGACACGCATCAACCGTTTTTCATCTCCGAAATATTGAAGTACGGAGGAATGAAGGGGTTGAGACTCGAAATATCTGAATTCCGAAGACCTGAAGGAGATCTCAACCATCAATATGATGTCAGGTGTACTATCAACCATTGATCAAAATACAGTGGAAGGATAGTGTAATCATAATAGACAAAGTCATGGAGTAAAAGGTGGCCATACATATCATTGCTTAATTAAGCCCTGGTCGTTGGATTAATCAATGAAGGATGAGTGTAAGGATTAATGCTAACTATTGATCTGGTTCTGAGATGTAATGTGAACGGTCCAATCTGTTCAGCGATATCATATTCGGGAGATTTGAAATGTTGGAATTCATGAAGACCCGAAGGGAGAAGACCCGAAGTCCCGAAAATCGTCCATTTCAGGAGATTGAATCGTGACCATTAAATCGATAAACTCTCAAGCGCTTGTCTTGCCTAACGTGAGGTCACCGTCATTGGTCATATGGTCAAGAGATTTTAAAGGGGAGAATGTATGGGTCGCTTAAATTGTTAAGCCTGTGGTTCTATGTCATTGATCATATGAACTAGTTTGAAGGAAGCTTCGATCTATGTTATCACAGAGATGAAGGAAATCTATCCATGATGTGATCGATTTGTGAATGGAAAGTGGATGCCAGGTGTAACGTTGAAGATACGGATTGATGATCTGGTGGTCCCAAAAGATATTGTAAATGGACAAGTTAGTTATAACTTGTTGCACAAGTCGGCTCAATAACTTAAACAAGTTTTGAGCATAAACAAGTATAAATACAACCATCATTGGTTCACTTGAAATAGTGCTTGTGAATGAAGAGTAGCTTGCGAAGTGAAGAGGCAGATATGGACCTGAGGTCCATGTGAATACAAGAGAGATGTAAAAGTGAATAAGGCACAAAAAAATATCATAGGAAAGATAAAGCGAAGAAGGCATGAATCTCAGAGAGAAGATGAAAAGTGGTGATGAGCGTTTATGGTATACCTCTGATAATGATATAGAATTGATTCAATAATGAATCACTGCTACTAGAGTTGGTTGAACTCTAGTTGGATAAACTGTGTTCTATCAGCAAGATGGGGCTTGTATCAAGCTAGGTCTTTCCTGAGAGTTGGTGCTCTCCAAGGATTTGGTGCAAATTACTTCAGGTGGTGCTGGGAAAATATTTATTCTTATATTCATATAAATTATATACAAACATTTGGTATCTTCTATGTCCATTGTGATTATGATTTGATTGTTCTTAATCTGTTCAAATGTGTTTTAACTACTAACATGTGAGAAGAAAAATTTAGAATAGTCCACACACTAATTCACCCCCCCCCCTCTTAGTGTGGGTGGTGTGTTCAACGGGATCTAGAACCAACAACAGAAAAGCAATAAAATGGTTTGGATATGTAATGTTCCATCTCAAGTCGGGAGGATTTCTAGAAATAGAACATATGTTATATGTTCCATATTTGGAAGTAAACATACTCTTAGTTGCATATTTTGAAGATGAAGGATATCCAGTTGCATTCCAAGATGGGCAGGTACTTGTGTATTCAAGGGAAGCTACTCAAGACACAATAGTAGTGCTTGGTGTTTGCAAGGAGAGGTTATATAGGTTACTTGGAAGACCTATAATTCGGTCTAATGGTTTCTTGCATTTATCATCAGATTTTGCGTCATATTCAATGTCATATTCAACATCAGCGTTGGAGGCATTGTTAAATATAGGAAGTTGTGAAACTCCCTCTAGTACTAAGGGAAGAATGAGTCCATGAAGAAAACCATCTATCATAAAAGATTTTATTGTAAATATGCATATTTGTAAATTTGCAATATAATATGCATATGTAAATGCCTTTTTAATTATATTTCTATTGTTTTATTATAATGCTTGTAAGCCACGCATTAGAGAATTTTAAGAGTGAGAGGAGTCTTATGGGGATTTCTATATAGCCACTCTTTGAAAACTTATAAGAGAGAGGGATCTTATAGATATTTATAATCCTTTCGACAATAGTGATGATAATATAAATTGTCTTATTATCATCTAAAGAATTGCATATGGATCGAAATGTCTAAGTTAACATTCTTATTCTGAATTACCTAAGAAGAAGGAACAAAAGGATGCGGGAAATTGGAACATGTATATCAAGAGTGGGAAGATCATCAAAGTTATGTAATTCTTCGTAGAGTTGGTAAACAAAACAATCTTCTTTGTAAAGATAAGAGGTACATACTTGTAAATATGTATGCTATAAACATCTCCAAGATATTATGTCATGTTCGTATAGATGTATACCTTGAGAAGAAGCAAGTCAAGCAATACATATGTATCCAAAGAATATGTTCGAGTTTCTTTCATGTTAGAAGAGAGGAAAGGAATAGGGAATTAATTCAAATACTCCTATAGATACATCAGCAGTATAGGAATAGTGAGTTCAAATGGGCAAGGCATAGATCAACATCTGACTTGGTTTCATGATTTCCAAGATAGACTATCTTCGATAGAGAAGGAGATGGGAGTGGGTGTTCAGTGAGGGATTTGCATTTGGATATTGCAGATATTTAGTGAGCATACTTTTGTTATGAGTGAATCTATGATTCCAAAGAGCTAGAGTCAAATCCATATTCCAAAGAAGCGGATAGAATTATATTGATATAGTATCCAAGATCCAAGATCCAAGATAAGAAATTTATTCCTGGAACATTCAACAAGGTGGAAGAGTGAAGAATATTCATCATCACTAAGTTACTGAATAAGATCATTACACTAAGGTGGAAGAGTAATAGATATCATCACTAAGTTGTTGAAATATTCATACTTTTGGAGGACCAAAAGTGTTTTAGTGGGAAGGTGTGATCCAGGAGGATCTAGAACTCTCATAGAGGTCTAAAAAGATACAGAACACTCACAGAGGTCCAAGAGGATCTAGAAATGCTCAAAATTTTATCATCTCAAATGTTCTTTAAAATTAATTCATTGCATAGATCTCGGCGATAGATTTCCAATGGTGCAAAAATTTCCTCAAACGGAGTTCGTATGAAAATGTTATAGCCAGTCAAATTTTGGTCAAACCAAGGAAAAAGTCAAATAGGAGGTGTCATGTGGTAGGCCCACAGGCTTCCACGTGTCATTCATACAAATTTCAGGATTATTTCATGATGGCATCCGCAATCTAACGTGGTAGCACGAGAGGCTGCCACATGTCACTCATTTTTGGCATTTTCAGGCACCCATGTGGACCAATTAAAAAGTACCATGTGGAATCCATACGGATGACGTGGAAGGTTGTATGATCCACGTGGAACCACTAGAAGGGTGACACATGGAATATCATACAATATATGTTGCAGGTACAGTCAACATTTGTATGATGGCGTGGAAATGACTGGGCAGTGAGGTGGTAATCTATAAGAAAAGTTGCAGGTTCAATTGGTGACATATAGGCCAATGGTAGGTTGTCGTGTGGGCCAATAAAATGATGCCACGTGGCACCTTTGAGAATGCCAAGTTGTCCTAGAATCAAAATTGTTGGATTCAGAAGGAATTGAACCTACGACCTCCTAGCATGGCCAACAAACTTAACCATGTGCGCTAACCAATCAAGCCAACGGTCATATCAAATATTCCAACGAGATACAGTGTATTTATTGTTGTATAAATGTAATATGCTAAAGAAATAGAGTCCACAAGGCTTGAACCCTGGACCTCCCACCATACAAACCCATGAATTAACGTATAACATGCTAACCATAATAGTCAACAATTGTGTTGTTACAACCAACAACATTTAAGTTGTCGCGTGGGCTTTGGTTAGGGGTTAAAGGGCCCACGCCCTATTTAATGGGCACGAAACCAAATACACGTCATGTATCCCAAGACGAGGGTATATTGCATGTAATTTTGTGTCATAAGTATAGTAAGGTTTTCTCTAAGTGTGTGCCATGAGTGCCTAGTGATGATGGTTGTCTAGATTTGCGTGCCATTAAGCACCATGTCCAAATATAATCTTGTTTATACTCATTTTTCTCATTTTTTTGAGAGGAGCACAATGGTGATGTTATTTTTATGCTAAGATGTTTTATATGAAATTCTTAGTCCATAATATCATTAATGAGTGCCATAGTGCATCATTTGGCATGTAAAGAGGGTAAAATTGAGCTAGTTCAAAATATGGTTGAGTGTATACTCACTTTTCTCATAATTTCACAAGGAATTCAATAGTATACTCTATTTTTGAGTTTGAGTCGCAGAATTGATGAGTGACTTCAAATTTATATTTTTAAGTCCATTTTGTATTCAAATTTGACATTTGAAGTGGTCTCATTGTTTAAAGGGAACACATAGATGTAGTAACTTGTGTCATCAATATTGTATATTTGAGTTATTTTATTTTCTTTGTGTCATATCATTATTCTTCAAGTTATTCATTATTTTATAAGGTTTTGGATAATAAGCACATCATCATTTATTTTTCAAATCACCTCATTACAATCAATAATTATTCTGAATCAAGTTAGATGCTAATATGGGTTTTTAAAGATTAAAATTGGTATCTAATTATTT
>ML842132.1:58380-68945 GCA_009831015.1 Picea engelmannii
ACTGAATTAAGTTCACAGCATTCTAGAAGGGTCAAAAAACTAAACAAAGTAACCAAAACTTGAAGGGCACTTTACAGCAGTAGAGTGCGCGCGCGTATGCGCGGGACAAAAATGTGTTTCGCGCGCATGTGTGCGCCCGACGCGCGACTGTCCACATAAAAATCCGTGCATCTGCTAATTCGGTGCATTAATTGCTTAAGTCGGCATCCCGACCACCTGTGGACCAACCCCCGAGATGATTTGACCCTCGGATCAGGGTCGGCTCTGCAAATCCGGCGAATTTATGGCTTAAGCGAACCCTAAACAGGTATGTGTTTACACCGGAAGCTGGTTACGTGACCGACTGGAAATTGCTATAAATAGCTGTGGAGACCCACTGTTTCAGCAGAGAATTCCCAGCAAAGTTACGTTGTCCAGATTCAGAGCTCAGTCTTTTTGACAAGCCATCCAGGAGCGGCCTAACTCAGAGTTCTTTCAATGTTCATTTCAGCTCTACTCGTTTTGTAAGGAAAGCACAATCTTGAGAGCCCCGAAGGACCTTCCATTGGAGGGATAGGGAATCTTTATCTCTGCCCTCAGCGTGTACTCTGGTTTCTCTAATAGATCAAGCCTTGAAACCATTGAGGACTCCCTTGTCTCATGTTTGATATTTCTGTTTGCTTTCGAATTGTTATTTAGTTGTTAGATAGATTGTATGTTGTTTTTGTTTTTTGTTTCCTGTTAACCCTTGCTGCTACAGATGTTCTGCCTTCGTGAACCCAATAAGGCATGCAGAACGGTCTCCATTTTGCTCACCTGCTGACGGATTGACCACGAACAGATAGTATCATTGTAATATGACGAATATTTAAAAAAAAACAAAAAAACGTCGCACATCAACATGTCATTGCAATGTGATGATCATTTCCTCACATTTCAATGTGATGCACATATCTCGACGTCGCACTGTGACAAAAATTTCCAAACATGACAATGTTTTGAAAATAGTAATGTCGCAACATGACGAAAATATATGGACTTTGCATTGTGACATCATAATTAACATCACAATGTGATGAACATAACCCTATCATCAAAAAGTGACGAACATATCCTCGCGTTACAATGTGAGGCACATATCGTGATTGTTTCATCTTCATATTAGGGAAGTTTCTTAACAACTTCAAACATCTCTCATATTAGCATTATCACTTGTACATAATTAATACACTACCTCGATCACATGTCCACCAAGAGTGTTTTCAACTCATTTACTTCTAAAGTTTATAGCTTTTGATGCTACCACTTCACCTTATGTATGCAGTGCATTTTAGTAGCATATCATATCATTCACCATAATAATGTTATTTGTATCATCGTAATGTAATGTTATTCGTATCACTCTCATGTAATATTATTTAAAAATTGTTTTTCATATCACTAATATTAATTATTAATTATGTATGTAGTGCATTTTATCCATGTATCAGGTCATTTACTGTAATAATGTAATTTTTATCTTAGTAATGTAATGTTATTCGTATTACAAACATAGTAATGTTGCAATCTATTGAACATAGTAACATCGTAAAGTGACGAACAACGTCATCTCATCGCAATGTGGAAGTAATGTTCCAATGCCACAAACTTAAATAGACATCGAATACCATCATGTTGTCAGAATGAGATGAACATTTCCTCATGTTGCAATGTAACACACATA
Source organism: Picea engelmannii (assembly GCA_009831015.1). NCBI lineage: Eukaryota > Viridiplantae > Streptophyta > Pinopsida > Pinales > Pinaceae > Picea > Picea engelmannii. The sequence goes on from ML842132.1 coordinate 60,083, forward strand.
TCCCAACATCACAATGTGACACACATTTTCAAACCTCGGAATGTGTCAAACATAGTAATATAGCAATGTGATGAACATAAACTAATTTCACATTATGATGAACATAACCCTTAAAAAAATAGATTTCCTAATCCATAGTAATCATGTATATCAAAATAAATTATATTTCACACAGGGTATGTGAGAATATAATCTTGGAAATAAATCTTCTAGACTATTTTCATATGCTTGTGTAGTTGGAAAAACTTCGCCCCATTTTTCCATTTTTTTACATGATCCTAGAGACAACACATGTCTGTAGTGGATAACAACAACATGTAAGCATTATGTAAGGTCTCTGTCCCCAAAGAGCCTTATAAAACACACACTAAAATAAAGAATAAAGAAAATTATATGTGGTACAGTTTCATCATTAAAGCATAAATTAAATTTATCAACAACATGAAAGTAAACTTAATCAACAACCACATAAATTTAATTAATTAATATTATTAATAAATAATCATTATTTAACTAATACACATTAGGGAAGTTAATTATTTAATTATCTATACTTGGTAAATCTTAAGCAATCATTTAGCTAGGGTTGTTACATACACCCACCCTTCAGGAAGCTTCGTCCCTAAGTTAAAGTATTTTATGATACATGGGAAAAGGAACATGGTTCACACATTCATAACAAATAATCATCATTATTAGTAAGTAAGCCAAGAAACTCATTCATACTAGTGTACATGCGCAATAAATGCATGTGTAGCTAGTACATACAAGTCTCGGTCATGTACTAATATCAATAACTATCATCTCTATAGTAATTTCCATATGCATCCAATCCATTCAACAAGACTATTCATTTTATAAAAGACAATAAACCAATCAAATGTTTGTTAAATCTTTTAATTACTATTATCTATCTCAACAATGTTATTTAGACAATTGCAGTTTAGTTACATAGTTATGAATATTCATATATATATACATTTTCTTTTCAGAAGGAAAACAATAAGTTCCAACATAAGACAAATCTCCATACACTCTCAACTATTTCTACTCATCCTTCCTCCCTAACTTACTTCCATCTTCCATTCCTATCATTCCTCTGTTGGACTATCTTGGAGTGTCAACTATATTGACCTAACTCCAAATAGAACCCGTAAGAGGAAGTGTCACTATCTCGACCAAGATTCCCCAGAAGGCAACTGACAGTCATCATCACATGTCTAGGGGAGCATGAGCTAACATCGTCCTCCCATGACTTCAGGTTTCAGAGGATACACGATAGGAAATGCCTCCACCCCTCCTAACAGGACTAGGGTCCACAACCTACAATGGAATATACAGTGGCACCGTGTTGCTAGTAGTTTTGTCATCGTCTATTCAGTTTTGGGCAGTCTCACCACCTGAAATCTTGCACTGGTCCACATATCATAGAAATTCATCCAAACCAATATAATTTCACATACAAAGATTCATATCATAATGTTTCTCGGCTAGTGGTCACAACATCCACTTTCATCATCATTATCCCTTGGCTATTTCATAGCACATAACCTTCAGACTAGTCTGTAACACAAACTCATACATTTCTATGCATTATCATCATGTAATTGAATACAATCATAATTTCAATTCGGTATCTGCGTATCAACAACTTTAACATCAAAGTTTTCAAGTTAGAAATAGATCTCATAATATTCCATGATCCAATTGATGACACTTATTCATAAAATTATCATTTACAAAATAGATTGCATCATATCCAACATCATTCTAATAACACTTAAACCTTCAAAGGATTCCCATTCACACAATATGTCGCATCATATCCATCATCATCAATAACAATTAGACATTCATAGAATTTACATTCACATAGTAAATCGCATCATATCCATCATCATGAATAATATTTAAACATTCATAAAATTTACATAATCACAATATATCACATCATATCCATCATTATCCAAATACATTTAAACATTCATAAAATTTATACATCTTAAAAGTTCAAGTGTATCATTTAATAGTTTCATTTGTGAATAGAAAATCAAAGTGTGTAGGCCTCAGGTAATCATCATTGTCTAAGTCAAAAGGTGGTGTTACATACACCCCACCTTCGAGAAACATATTCTCAAGGTGGTAAAAAAAGTGAGGGATAATCTCGTCGTAGTGTCTCGGTGTCTTTCCAAGTAGTAGATCATGGAATATACTTGTCCCACTGGACCTTAACTTGGTCTACCAGACGGTTACTTGTCCCAATGGGTTTGATTCTCCATGACATACATCCTAAGCATGTCTTCCATGACTTGATTTACTCTCTTAGTTTTCCCATCTGTTTCAGGATGATAAGTTGTGCTTAGGTTCAATTGAGTCCCCAACGCTGACTGCAAACTTGTTCAAAACCTAGAGGTGAATCTTGAGTCCCTATCTGAAATGATCTTCTTAGGTATCCCATGCAATCGGATGACCTCACTTACAAACACACATGCCACATCAGTGACATTGTAAGTGTCTCTAGCCGTAATAAAATGAGCACTCTTGGTTAACTTATCAACTATCACAAGAATGACATTGTGTCTATGAGATGTGAGCGGAAACCCCACAACAAAGTCCATAAAGATGACTTCCCACTTGGAAATAGGAACATCATGTGGTTGTAGGAGGCCTGTCGGGTGGTGGTGGTCGGCTTTCAATTGTTGACACTCCAGGCACTTGGCGACAAAATGGGCCACATCGCGCTTCATGCCTACCCAGAAGAAGAGCTTCCTCGTGTCTGCATACATCTTCTTCACACCCGGATGCGCACAATAAAGTACTCTATGTGATTCCTTCAGTATGATGCTTCGAATATCCCTATCTTCAGGGATGTACATCCTTCCCCGATATCTCAATAGTCTGTTAGCTTCCAAACTATATCCTTCGTACTTTGGATTTAATTGCCTCCCACTTTGGAGGTTTGAAGTAACCTCTAAATACCAACTGTCTCCTTGGATTTGCGTCAACACACGTTCCCTCAGATTGACTTTTAACGGTACCAAGGAGAAGACACGTGGTCTCCTACTCAAGGCATCTCTGACCACATTTTCCTTTCCTTTGATGTATGAAATACCAAAATCGTACTCACTCATAAACTCACTCCATCGCCTTTGCCTGGCATTCAGATCCCTTTGAGTGAAGAGATGTTTTAAACTTTGATGGTCTGTTTTGAGCTCAAAGTTTCGCCCCACAAGATAGTGCCTCCAAAGTTTTAGAGCTAGCATTACATCTGCCAACTCTAAATCATGAGTAGTGTAAATTTCTTTGTGTTTCTTCAACTTCCTTGATGCATAAGCTATCACTCCTCCATCCTGCATTAGCATGGCCCCCAACCCTTGCTTCGAAGCATCCATGCAAACTGTGAAGTCCTTTTCCATATCTGGCACTCGTAGAATTGGCGCACTAGTTAGTAACCTCTTAAGCTTAATGAATGCACTATCACATTCTTCTGTCCATTCATACCTAACCCCCTTGCGCTGCAAAGTGGTGATGGGTTTTGCTATTTTTGAGAATCCTTCCATAAATCTCCGATAATAACCTACTAGCCCCATGAAGCTTCTCACCTCATGGGCATTTTTCGGCACTCGCCACTCTATAATGGTCTTTACCTTTTCTGGGTCCATAGAGATTTCTTCACCGAAAATGATATGACCTAAATAGTGGATCTCTCTCTTGAAGAAGGAACACTTTGACAACTTCCCATACAATTTGTTCTCTCTAAGGCAAAACAACACCACTCGCAAGTGTTCCTCATGTTCTCTTTCATTTTTGGAATAGATGATGATGTCATCTAAAAAGACTTGTACAAAAAAGTCTAAGTACTTCCGGAATACTCCATTCATGAGGCTCATGAATACTACTGGCGCATTGGTCAATCCAAAAGGTACTACGACAAACTCATAATGCCCAAACCGAGTTCGAAAGGTAGTTTTAGGAATATCACCTTCCTTAATCCTTAACTGGTGATACCCTGATCGCAAATCAATCTTTGAGAATACCGCTACTCCTTTCATCTGATCAAAGAGGTCATCTATTCGCGGCATTGGGTACCTATTTTTCACTGTAGCGCGGTTCAAGTCCCTGTAATCTATACACAATCATAAGGAACCATCATTCTTCTTTACAAAAATTACTAGTGCACCCCAAGGTGAGGAATTGGGCCTTATTATCCCTAAGTCCAGTAACGCTTTCAACTGCATTTGCAACTCACAAAGTTCTAGCGCTGTCATCCGATACGGTGTCTTTGAAATTGGTTCTGCACCAGGTTTTAGCTCAATAGTAAAATCAAGCTCCCTCTCAGGAGGTAACCCTGGTAACTCGTTCGGAAACACATCCTTAAATTCTGAAAATACCAAGTACTGATCCAAGGAGGGTCCCTTCCTTTCATTCACTGCTTCCACTACAAATAGTCGACACCCTTGCCTCAAGCATCACTTAACCTTCATAGTTGAGATAAAGCGTAATGACACCTTTCTCCATACACCCTGGATCTCTACTGGTCTTCCTTCATCATCGACACAAAGCACCCTTTTTACGAAACAATCTACCAATGCTCGATGAGATTCTAACCAATCCATTCCAATGATTAGGTCGTATGCCCTGAGAGTAGTAATGTAAACCTTCAACCTGGTAGTACACATTTCCAAGTCTACTATACAATTATCAACACTAGGTCCTACCACTTTTTTTTCCCCCGAAGCCATCTCGACTTGTTTAAAGTCATCGTGCTCATAGGCTTCCAACCCACTCTTTTCTAATGCAGATGGTGAAATGAAACTATCTGTCACACCAGAATAAAATAAAATCTTAACATTGATATGATTTAGCGTACTTGATGACTCCACCACCATGGATTGATGTTCGGCCTAGCGATTATTAACCGTTGCGTAAATTTGGTGGCTGCTACTTGCTCTTCCCATCGGGGCCTTTCCCTCTCTATGCACAAATTCTGATTATAACTCTGGGAAGTCACACTAGTAATGGGGTCCTCCACACCCCCAACAGGTAACACGGGATTGAACCTGTGCACTGTTATGTGATTATCTCTTAAATGAGTTCCTTCCCCTATAACCCCTACCCCTACTAGTTGCTCCCTAAGATGGCTGTGGACCTGCCTGTGTCGTTGGTGATGAACGATATGTTGCACTCACTTCCATTGAAATCCCTACGGCTATTGTCCTTGGTGCGACTCTTTTACCATTTGGAGGTGGCCTTTAGCCCACTCCCATGGGAAATGTCCTAGGGGCCTTCCCCACGAATCGAGAACGATGTGGAAAGGTCGGTCTCGTACCTCTAGTTAAGTTCATGTGTTCCTCTGCATAACACACATTTTCCACAGCTTCCGCTATGGAAGACGGTTTCCACATCTGTACCATATCCCTTATCTTAGGGTTTAGCCCATTGCAAAAACATTCTGCCTATAGTTGGTCATTATCCATATATGAAACATATTTGACCAATTCCATAAACCTGATCTCATATTCTTCTATGGTCTTGTTTCCCTGTACTAGACCATGAAATTCTCCTACCTGTTGTTCGTCATAGTAAGCTGGAAAATATTTCCTTCGGAACCTCTCCTTAAAAAGTTCCCAAGATATGGTATCCAGGGTAAGATGCAGTTATCTTTCCAGGTTGCCCCACCAGTTCAAGGCACTGTCTCTCAACTGAAAAATCGTTATCTTCACCTTTGAGGTGGATGCATAGTCCCTTAAGGAAAAACACCTTGTCATGCCTTCCAACCACGCTTTTGCACGTTCACTGGCGCGACCCCCGACAAACTCTGGAAGTTTGATCTTCTGCAATTCTCTAGTGATGTCTTCGGGTGGAGGTCCTCTCCCTGAATCCATCGATGCTTCTGGATTACTTTCTCCAGATGGTGGGGGATCCACTTCGATACCTGTTGGTTGACACCCCTTTAAAGTCTCATTTATGGCCTCCAAAGAGCACAGTATCAGAGTTAGTTCATGTGATGGTGGTGACGATGCTGGCATTCCCTACGATGATGCCCCTCTGCCTCGATTTCCTCGAGTCCTAACCATCATGTATAATTTAACCTGCATCAACCAAAGTTCTCAAGGTGAGTTCAAGGACATTTCACATTTGCTCAACTTAAACTAGAAAAAAGGGTTAGGCGTAAGTTTTTTTTTTTTTTTTATTTGTCTGTAAACAAACGTTACTCTCTTTAGGGGAGGTGGCTAGGTTAGGGTTAAAGCGTCTAAGCTTGATGTCTTCACCTAAGAAAACTATTGAATCTCTCACCTGGTAGTTACGCTAGCACTGTACCACACTTGCCACAGTTCATCAGATCCCTTATATGGTGCTTTCTATTATACCCCTATTCTACCCTGACTATTTCCCATAACATGCATCAAACACTAGCTACTCTACAAGGACTTTTAACCTGTAAATTAGAAAGTTACACTATTACATTCATTAATCATGGGAATATATATATATGGTTAATAATCATAGGTTTCAAACCCATCATTAACATTAAAATTTTATAATGTTAATACGTTGTGCACAAAATGCTCCCTTACGGGCTTGGTTCTTGGCTTTGACTAGTGGAATGGAATGGAGGGACTTGGCGCTTAGCTCGATAGTTGAGGGCATGGAATTCAGTGTTTGGTTAACATGGATAATTGGAGATTATACTTCGAGATAGTATTTTATGACTATTAATTTATTTATATATATGAATTTATTTGTAAAGACTCATGCGTGGCACGTTGGTGTTTGGTTGTTTTCCAAGGCTTGGACTATAGTGAGTGGTCGTGGGTTCAAAACCCATCCTTCCCAATATATATATATATATATTTCCTCCATTCATTATTAATTCCCATTAACTATACTAATCCTCCATTAACTATTAATCTTCCATTAAGTATAACTAATCCTCCATTAACGATTAATCTTCCATTAACTATTAATAACTCTTATTATTGTTTTTATATTAATTTATAAAAAAAAAAATTATCTTCTTTTTTTATATATTAAGCATATATATATCTAAATATATATAAAATTGAACTACATGTAACTAATAACCTAATAAGTAAATAAATAGAAATAAAAATAATAAATAAATTAAATTAAATAATAAAAATAAAAAAAATCAATTATCCTTGGGCATCGTGGGACCTCGCATGAGGCCCACGTGCCCCCTCCCTCTTTTCCCGCCTATTCAAGACAAAATAAAATAATTAAAAAAAAAGACAACAACTATTCAAACCCTAGAAAACCCTAATCTCGAACTTACTCCTACATTTTCTAACTCCAACACACGAGATTTTCGTTGTTTCTGCAGCTCTGCCTATGGTATTTCTCTCATGGTTTCTCCTGGTGTCTTCGCGTTTGGTGTGTTAGGATTGTCAGGGCTTGTCCCTCTTGTGTGTTGGGTTATGTATTGTGTATTATTTTTTTTAATCCTATGGTCGTATGTGTTGAAACAGTTACAGTCTGGTGTTCGACGCTGGCTTGTTTGACACTAACATTGGCGTTGTTTTTATTTGTGCTGGTGCATAGCGCACCTCACCTTTCCCCCATGGGCTCCTCCTCCATGTGGCTTTGTGCATGGTTTGAGCACTATCTTGCGCTCACGCACTGTACATGGATGTATGCTCCTTGTGGTCTCCCTCCTCGGCGCTCGACTGTGCATAAAGGTGTATACTCATGGGTTCATTGTGGCTCTGCCTTGGGGACTTGGCGCTTGGGCACTAACTTGGTTTAGATTCGATCATTGAGCTTGTGTGTCCAGATTTGATGCTCGATGGGTATAGAGCCAATATTTTTATATAAAACAGGATGTGGTATTCCTTTTATTGGTTCGACTCCCTCCTGTGGGCGCTTTGGTATTTTACTTGTCGTACAAGGCTTTTGGCCCCCTGTGGGTTCTGTCCTCAGTGCTTTTACACTTAGACTCGGTTTCTAACTCTATGGTGATTACTATGGTTTGATTGGATTTTGACTGAGCTTTGTGTGTCGACCACTGGTTTTGGGGTAATCTTTTATATTTGGACTAGATCTGGAGTGGAAGGGTTCAATGCTTGTCCATTGTGGGCTCTCCCGGTTGCACTGTGTAGTGCGCACTACCTTATCTTGAATACCTGACGCATAGCAAAAAACTTTAGATCCATCATGGATTATCTCCTTAGCATCTTGTGTGGGTTGTCTTGTGCATACAGGTACTCAAGAGCTATAGAAAATTAGATGATGCATGCGACTGTTTCTTTTTTTTGGGGGGGGTTATTCTTGTTTATCGTTTTTTTTTTTTTATCTTGTTGATTTTCTTTAGTGCTTAGTAGACTTGATAAGGTATGTAAAGGTGTGGAAAATAAGCTACAGCCATTGCGATAGCCAAGGCATCCCCCTAGACTCTTTCCATTCAAAAGAATAGGATCATTTTCTACTAGGTTGGAGCACTTATGGAAGATAAATAGACAGTGAGGGCATATCACTAATTTTAGTATTCTAGTGGTGAGGGAACATGCATGCATGCGTGCACCATCTATAGATTGAATAGGATAAGTTTATCCTTAGTCTTCATTTTAGAGATTAGGCGCTAAATTTAGATGAGGCAGTCTGTTTTATTTTTTTAGCAGTCTTTCTAAATTCCCCTTTTTTTTGTTAGATAGGGCACAAATCCTCTTTGCAGTGCATTCTCTTGCATGTGGATCTTGAGATTTAAGCAATAGATCTATTTTTGTAAACCTAGTTGTCCCCTCTCAGTTATATAAGAGAAAGGGTTAGGGTATGGATTTGTATTAGAGAGTTTTAGTTTTATTTATTCCACGGAAAATTATGTGTATAGAATTTTCCTGTAGCA
>ML842132.1:80384-90614 GCA_009831015.1 Picea engelmannii
TTTTGCACATGGGTAGATTATCCTGATCTCCCAATTCATCTTCTCCTTCATCTTCCTCATTGTCTTCATCTGTGGCTTCAATTTTCCACTCTGCTGCAGACTTCAGCTCTGCAGTCTCCCTTTGACTGGCTTGATGTTCAGTCATCTTCCCTGACAGCTCAAATTCTGTCAGTTATTTTGCTGGCTCTGGATTGTTCAACCAATCCTCCAACATCTCCAACTCCATCTCCCATGGAGTGATAACTTTACCTGCCTGTTCCTAGGATTCCTCTGCTGCTAGCTTCAGTGCTACAACTTCTTTCTCTTCAGTCCCCTAGCTGAAACTAATGAGCCATCTCTCAGGATGCTCATCTTCTCTATCTTCTACTGCAAATTCCCCTGTTGCAGTGTTTTCAACTTCAACGTTGAATGCGTTGATACATTCCTCAGAATGTTCACTCTCTTCTTTTATTTTTGCTTGAGCAGATTTCGAAATCTGCTCCAATTCCTCCTCGACAGTCATCATCAGTTGTGATTGTTCTTCTGTTGTTGCTTCACCTGCAATACAATTTTATGCCTCCTCCTGGACAAATGATAAGAACAACTCGATTCCCCCAATCATCAGAATATCATTCTGATCTTCCTTCTCTGTCAGCTGCATTTGTTGATCTCCTTCCGAGCTCATTTTCTCTGTCAGCTCCCCTGGCTGAATCTGACTCCTCAATTCATCCCTACACATCTGGCAATATGGGATGCTTCCACTGTTGCTTCCCTGGCAGACCATGAGATCAACCGATCCCATCTTCATCAGCACTCCTCGTTGAATTGAACTCTCCATGAGACCTTTCGATGGTCCCAAGTTCTCATCTCTGCTCACCCGGTAGTTTGAAACGCTTTTGCTTCCCTCCTGGCAGTCTTCGATGTTTCCACTGCCCTCCTGGCAGTCTCCGAGATCCTCATCTGATCTCCTTTCATTTCCCAACTGGCCATGCAAAGTTTCCTCACTGTCCTTCTGAAAGTCCATGACATCTTCAGATGACCTCATCTCGTTGCCCTCTTGGCAATCTGAAATTTCTTCTTCTCTGCCCTCCTAGAAGTCTTTGAGATCATCATCCGATCTCATTTTTGTTCCCTTTCCCACCTGGCCATTTGGAAACCTTCCACTGCTCTCCTGGAAGTCTATGAGATCCCTCGGCGATCTCTGATCATTCTCCTCACTAAGAATGTCTCCAATCTTTGGTTCACAGATGTAAACTATCCCTTCTTCCTTGGTGGCCTTGAGGTTTTCAGCATACCTCAGCCATTTTCTCAACAGTCTACGTTGTCTTATGACCATCAACTACCTGACTGGCCATTTCCCATTTTTTATCTTCATGGGCCACTCGTGCACCCATCTCGATTTTTCCTCTTGTCGCATTCTCAATTCAAGCTTCTCTATTTCGCCTCTGATGTCGGCAAGTTATTCATCCATTTCTGTTGTGCTCATCAGCTTTGAGCTCTTCCTTTCAGCAGGTTTATGGCCTTCAGTAGCCACGTTGTTGTTTCTATCTGTCTCCTTGATAGATCTACTAATGTCACTCTATATCTTGAGTTTGTCCAGCTTCATCCTTACAGCCCTGCCGACTGTCTTCTTAATTGTTGCCTACCTGCAAACAATCATTACAGAGTCCTCCAACTCTTTGTCTTCTTCCTGCTCCTCTTTTCTCCTCTTGCCTAAAATATACAGATGAAGTTCCAGCTCTGATACCACTCTGACGCCGACTATGGCACCCAGGGCACTTCTGCTACCACCAGGACCTTCTTTTCCTAGGCCTGAAGGGATAAAATGCCCCTCAAATCCCTTATTGGGACCTTTCTGTACCCATAGGATGCTTCTTTGACGATATCCCTTTGGCTTATCGGGAAATCGGAACTCACGTAGTTGCGAGTCCTGCACTCGGGTCTCACAAATTTCGAAACCCGATGAAATATCCACTTCACGCCTCCCTGCTTCTGTCGGGAATTTCCTCGTCGGGAAATCGATCGTTACGAGGTCGTGAATCAACCACCTCACAGATTCCCGATCCCTGATCCGCGATGGCACTACGCTTCGTTCCTTAGTCCCCTTCTGGCTAACTCCTTCCGCAGGTGACCGATGACCCAAGAGACCACGGTCCTTTTCCCCTATCGGAAATTCGGACTTCGCAAAATTTCAATGCGTGGGATTCACACTTGCGGGATCTCCGATCCCCGACCTCCGATGCCACCTGTCTTCCACTTACTCCGTGGCCCACACGCTAGCCAATGGGTACCAAGATATTTCTGCTCACGATCTCATACACTTTAATGCAAACCTTTGCGGCTCAAACTCGCGATCCTCCGAGTTCATGACATGCCGACGCCACCTATCGTCGTCTCCCGACGAGACTGACCTCCCAACACCTGTCCTCCGTCGAAATGGTGTAACTGTGGGACCCGTCGCGTTTCGCGAAATTGCGGTTTCTCCTGCTACGATTACGTCGTATGCGAGAACCTCGATTCGTCGAACTCCGACTCTTCTAGATCCTTAGACATGCGTCCCTTAGATCAACGGCTCCAACCGTCTTGGGTAATCGCAAATCGCGACGTCAACCTACAAGGCTCCTGTCTCTGGAATTCTGACTCTTCGATTCACAATCCCTGGGATCCCTTGCCACGTATCCCCACTGAAATCAACGGTTGAGGTTCTTTCGAGAATTCGTAGATCGCGATTCCTCTCTACAAGAGTTCCACAACCATAGAACCTCGATATCCCGAATTCCAAATCTCCGGGATCTTCCTTTGTGGATTTGGCTTAAACCCTGTGCGACTTCCATGAGATCAAACGATTGACAGGACTTCGCAGTTTCCTCGACGAATCCTAGCCATCGATTCCTCCTCCTGAAGGCTATTCTTCATGCAACTTTTCCCTGATCTAACAGCTGACGGGATTTTGAACGAGATCCGACGACTATCGGTCCCCTCCTACTATGCCCTTCTTCCAGAGCTCTCGACGTAGAATCTCAATGGTCCATCAACTGTCCTCCTGTCGATCGAACGGTTGTCGCTACTCTTCCCGAGCTTCCTTCTCCTTCCGAACCCTCTAAGGATTCTTTAACGCTTGTATCTCTACAGAGTCTTTTCGTACCTACCGTGTTGTCTCTCCTGAGCTTCTTACGAACACTCAAACCCCTTGAGGGATTTTCTCTTCACCCTCCTCTCCTACAGAAGGAGAATAAAATGGATTCCCTCCTGGCTATCCTACGACTCACGCGACCTCTGGCCGAGTTCCTGGGTATTCAGTAACCCAGTGAAGATCCTTCCTTGGACTCTTCCTTCAGATGGTAGGACTCAAAGAGTTCCCTTCTCCTTGTGTCGTCTACACAATATCTCTATGCCCTCTTGGTAGAGTGTTTTCCTCCCATAGAATGTTCAGCAGTTCGGGTCCTTGTGCACCTACGCACTTGGTCAATACCCTCCTGGCAGAGCTTCTCAGAATCCTCAACGATTATGGTCTTCCTTCAAACTCTCAACAGAGTTCTTCTTTCTCTGTGCACCACTGTACGCATGCTCAATGCCCCCCCTTGGCAGAGCTCTACAGAATCCTCCAACGATTTTGTCTGCAACTGTGTTCTCACCCACACAGCCTTGCCTCCTGAGGTGTTCATCAACCTCACAGGTCTTCTTCCTGAGTTGATGATTCCAGTCCTGTGCCTCAACACGTCTCTGTCTGACTCCTCAGAGTTCATAAGTGCGCTCATGCACCAATATTCAGAGTCTGCAACACTCTGTCATGCCCTCCTGACATGAAACCTCAAAGACCCTCAACCTGAAATCACACAAACTCCCTGCAAATGCTTCAACAATTATACATTCACAACATACATAGGGAACACACACAGACATCCATATACACAGAATATGCAGGAAAAATTGGTCTGTTTATATAAATAAATGGCAACAATGCCTGTATCTTTACAATGGTGTTCCTGAGCTCTCTCTGGATCCTCTCTTCTCTAATCTACCAGACTAAAAAATGAGATATGAAAATATCTTTTACCCGAGGCTCATTCCTCCAGGTTCACCTACCCTATTCAATTACATTCAATGGTTGTCTAGTCCAGCGTATAGATCTAGATTTCAGCCGATCTAGCATTAAATTCGATCCTATATAGCGCCTGCTCAAAGGCACGGCTTTCCTGGCTCACCATCCTAAGTATTTAAATTACATTCATTACAAAATTAAATGAGGTTGTGCCTCTCTTTCAGCCCTGAATGCGTGCATGCTGACGTGGCTGGCTGGCTGACTAGCTGCGTGGAGAGATGCTCCTGCATCAATGTAGTTACCAATATTAGACGAAATCACTTCATACCTTGGATTTTTCATTGTGCGCACATGAGATCCATTCACCTTTATTTTGTCAGATCCATGACTTTTTAGCTTCATAGTAGTGTCCTCACCATCCTTGCCTACACCCCCCATTTCGGTATCCTTTGATCGATGTTGTGCTTTACCTAGCACTACGTCCTTGAATTTTGATTGTTCCCTTTATCCTTATTTGTCCTTAGGCTGACCTCATGATTCTAGCTTTCCTAACAATCCCACCCCCGCAGTTGCCATTTTAATTCATTTAAGAAAAAACCTTATCTCTAAAACCCTTACTTGTGACCCTACAACTCTAACCTTCTTCACTCTCCATCGCTCTCAACCTAAAGGTTCTCTCCTCAACCAATCATCGACTCACCCTACGTAGTTCATCAAATATTAATATTACACTTATTTCATTTGTAACTTCAAATAATAATATTTTTAATCACAAATAAATGATTCAATAGAATACGATTTTTCTACACAAACATTTCTTCGAAAAAAGATAATAAATACATTTTTTATATATATATTACATCGAAATCTCATTATATAAATGAATTGTATTAGTCATAGCACATTTTGATAAACATGTTTCACATAGAATTTTTATTAAGTAAATGAATTGTATCAGTGATAACATATTTTAGGAAACTTATTTCTATGTAGAATCTTTTGTTTTAAAACCTCAAGGTGTTTTAAAACCTCAAGGTGAAAGTATTAAGGGATATCTAATAGATCAAACAATCAATACTTTGAAAAACACAATAATTTTGTAATTTCATAATTTCGTAACTTCAATATTAAGGGATTTCTAATAGATGAAACCATTGATATTTTGAAAAACGCACTAATTTTGTAATTTTACCTTAGAAGTTTATTAAAAAAAAAATACTTTCAAACTAATATTTAAAGATGGATCCTTATCTACATGGACATCCAATGTAACAATATTAAATTTTATTAATTCATTGAATTATTTTTCTAAGCTATGAAAAACATTCACCACGAGTGCATCTTGAGGGTAAGGAATTGTGAATGCTCGTACATTATTATGAGTGTTGCATCTAGAGGGTAAGGAATTGTGAAAGTGAAAAAATACACAATGCTCGTACACGATCATGAGAGTTGAAGAATTTATTTATAATGTAAATAGATAATAAACTACTATATTATATTTAAAAATTAAAATAAAATGATATAATTATAATAACAAAATAATAATTATCATTTTAAATACTATTAGATATAAAAGTAAAAAAAATAATGATATAATAATAATAATAATATAATAATTATCATTCTACTATTAGATATAAAAATAAGTAAGATATTTTAAAAAAATTGAGAATATAATATTTAAACAAATATTGATATAATAATATTTGTTTAAATATTGTCCAAAAGGGTTGGATTTAATGGTGGAAAGCCAAGAGTTTTTCACCATTGGACAAGGTTCAATTCTTTCTCATGAGGGCTTTACCTGGAGCCATGTGGATACCTTGAGGTAGTGGTCGAACTCTATGGTTGCACCCAGAAATACCATATTAAATGGTATCGTGACACGTGCACACATAAGTGGATCAAAGCCCACTCCATGTCCTTCAAATTTTAAGTCCCCGAGGTGTAGGACAGACTAACAAGTCCTGCACAAATTAACAAACAAAAAAAATATTTGTTTAAATATTAATTATATTAATATTATAATAATTATAATATTGATATAAAAATATTTTTATTTAAAATAAAATAAAAAATAATAATAATATAATAATAAAATAATAATTATCATTCTAAATACTATTATTAGATATAAAAGTATATAAGATATTTTAAAAAAAATGGGAATACAATATTTAAATAAATAGATGGATGATACAATGTATTCCATTTGGAACACACATCCCATTAATTAGTGGATAAGACAATGTAATGTGTTGTATTAGGATTGTACACTCTTTTTTTTTTTTTTTTTAATATATAATGGTATAATGTGTTCCATTTGGAGCACATGTTACTTAGTGATAAGACTAACGATTTGATGTGTTGTATTAAGATTGCGAATAATTTTTTTGAATTTTAATTTTTTTTATTATTATTATTTAAATTTATATTATTATAATAATTATTATTATTATCATTATTAATTTTTAAGATTATGGATTTGAATTTATGATTTTTTTTTGGAGAAAACACATGTTCTTAACTTTAATTTAGAAAATTAAAATTATTTTTTGTTTTGATAAAGGTTGAAGATGTAAAGTACTTTCTTTTAAAATCTACCATATATACTCAAATTAGGTCTCAATTTCAAAAGATTTGTTAAACTACCAATCTTCATGACCTTTTAAATCACAAAATGATGATGATATTGGAACATATGGCTTAATCCTTTTAGAATATAGAAATAAAATTCTAAATATTTTCAAGTAATTCCCTACTTTCTTGAGGTCTAGTAAGATTTCAATAAATGTTAATTATCATCATCATCATTACTTATTTACCAAGATTTCATAATTTATTTACTCAAGTTATTGAAATCAATCTTCACAAAATCATAAAAATAATCTCATATTAATATAAGTGAATTTAATATATTTTTTTTACTAAATCATTTAAATCGATATGAAAAAAAATAAAAAATTATATTAGTTTAACAAAATTAATCAATTTATTAAATTATTAGTTTTAATTATCTTTCTATAATTTTTTATTAAATACTTTTTTTTTTAAATATAATATAATGAAATTGTTTTTTTTATTTGTTGTATGACATCGATAAGAAAATGTCAATGCCAAGAGGGCAATGAAAATGATAACATAATGGTAGAGCTAAATTAATTGATTAACAAGGGTAAGGAAATGGAGATGATAGCTAACACCATATCGTCATAAAGATTGGAATTCAAAGAATTTGACTTAGACTCACAAGGAATGTTGGAATTCAAAGAATTCTATCTAGACTCACAAGGAATGGAGGAAGACTTGCTAGTCCATGTATAGATTTGTCATATGCCATATTGGCGAGGATCTCTGACCACATTTTTATTTTAATGTGGATGTTGTATAGTTTTGGTATTAACCTAAATTTCCTTCCAATTAAGTTAAGCTCGCTAAATGCAAATTGCATTTTAAAAATATTCAATTTTTCTTTTTGAAAATAAATCTTTCAAATTTAATAATATATATTTTTATATAATATTTATTATATTACATAATAAATATAATCTAAATAATATAGTAGATAATAAATATAACATAAATATAATAATAAATAATATATTAGATAATAAATATAATATAAATATAATAATGCATAATAATAAATATATAGTACAACAAAGGGGCACGTGGAGGCGCACAGGGAGAGGCCATTTATGGTGGTTCTCACCTCACACCATAGCCATTTATGAAGGCTCTCACCTCTGTCGGCCTTCGTCTATCGATGGGGCCTTTCACGCGCGAGCACAAGCCGGCCAGCCAGAGCATTAAGCTCTCGGCTTTAATGGCTGCAGCCATTGTTTATGCCATTATCCGCCTCACCGRAACTCTTAGAATGCATTTGAAGCTGGCCGAGCAGAGCAGGAATAGAAGCGTATGAGATATCCTGGCATTGGTCCTCATTCTCACTATGCCGCGAGCGAGGGGGAGACTCCGCAGAGGAGAAGGCTGGTACGCGGCTGATTCCAGGAGGAAAAGACACAAGTGGTTCGAACGAGCTCTTCTCCTGGCCAAGAGGAAGCGACACAGGGAGGCCATAGCAACAAACTCGCCCCCTAGAACTTACGTCGAGGAAATTCTGACCATGGAGCTCCCACCGAACTTCTCTGAGATTCGAATGGTTACAATTCCAAATAATTAGAACCCCCCGGCGTGCATTGAAGAAGCAACACCATTGCCCAGTTCGAGAGAGACTTACAGCCCCAACGATGCTCCTAATGAAGAGTTTGCCACTTGCCTGGTTGAGGAGGAGTTGCCAGAAAGCAACACCGACTCACAGCCGCAGAGGAAGACGCAGGGTCACCAAGAAACGGATGTCAAACCAAAGTCGCCGCCCCTGCCACCACTCCTACACCCGGAGCACTTGAACCTGATCTTTGAGGTCCGTAGTCTGGTGGATGATCAAATTTTCAGAGCCGTCCGTGTTAGCCAATGCTTGGACATGCTATACGCAGCCTACTCTAGTGCCACAACTCAACGACAATGCCCCACTTGTGCTCAACGCTATGTCATTTCTGTCAGCAGTGGCAAGGCGAAGGACGACTGCGAGGACTCCGGTGAATAGGTTCTTCTATTTCGCATGGTCTCCAACTCCATTTCTTTTGATGTTTATCAGAGTTGTAGCTATTTAGTTATTAACCTAGTTAGTGTTAGCATAGGTCTTACTAAACTGTTAATGAAAATGGACATGCACCCTGGTTTCCTTCGGGCAGGGTGGCGAAACGAGTTGTTTGATTTTGCATGCTATTGTGGACAAGCCAGTTGTCCTGGTTTCCTGCGTAGGCAGGACAATTGGCACCTATATGTCATGTGAATTTCTTTTTTGAAGCTTTAATATAACACGATTCGCCTTTTTACTTAAAAAAATAAATAAAAATATATAGTACAACTTTTTATATTTAGATGTGGTGATTGGTGAAATTGATTGTTTATGTAATTAATTCTACATATTGAAAGACGTGAAGGGAGTAATAACACTTCAATTTTATCAATCAATTAGAATTAAGAAAGATATTTTTATTATATCCAAAAATATATATTTATTTTCCTATGTTAAATATTTTACATTGCATACACAAATTTATGATCAAAAACAAATTAATATCACATAAAAAAAACTCATTACTATAATCCCATAACAAAGACTAATAAAATTATTATTTTCGAATCATAATATCTACGTGGAGCCAGTACACGTATGTATGCAGTGGATAACGTATAGGTCCTGTTTACAGGGCTCTTTTTGTTTTATCTTTCTCGTTAATCTTTTAATAGCTACCGTGGGGCGTGATTGTTATCTGACGTCATCTCCATCTCCGTTTAGTCGGCTATATCGTGATTGGTGGCAGGTGTCTTTTGTTGAAGATTTATCTATATGCAGTTGCCGATTTGTTTTCATAAGTTGCAGATCACAGCCGTTGGATATTTGGAACTGACAACAGAGATAAGGATTACCCATAAATCTATATGTGGGGATATGCTCTTATGCGAGTAGTTCAACGCTTTTCATACTGAAAGTTTCTGTTCGACACACGAAACTTGCTTTGAGCACGAATACAATGGAGGCCACTGGAACGTAAAGGCATATGGTTGTGAATTTGGAGGTTTTGGAAGCTATAAATGTTGTAGTCAAGACAGCAGGCGGCACAAGTCTGTTTGTTCGATGTTGTCTGTCCAACTGGCAATGGCAAGGGGAATAATAATATTGCGGTGAGTACGAGGGAAGTGATTGCAACACCTGATCCTCAATGGAAACAAGTTTTCTGCTTCAAGTGTGGAGTGGAAAAGCAGCTTATTAGGTTTGAATTGAGGGAGAGGAGCAGCAGAATTAGAGTTCTGGGAAGTATGCGTAGGGCGTCCAAATTGGTAGGATGGATTGAAATAGCGTGGAAGAATTTATTGGTATCTCGCACGTTATCAATCAACGGCTGGTTTCCCTTAATAGCCAGTATTAGTGGAGGATCACCGCTGCAATCCAGTCTGCACCTTGCAATTTCTCTCAGTCTTCTTAATTTGCTCAAATCCGTTTCACGGCCTCCCCAAGAACATCAAACAGAGACGGAAATATATGATCCAGAAGTTATGACTCGCAGGAATGAAATCAGAAGGAACTTTGTGAATGTGGATACGCGCATTAGGCGTCTAGAACGGGATGATTGTCGATG
>ML842133.1:63587-81713 GCA_009831015.1 Picea engelmannii
AATGTAAAGTAGATAGAATTTAATTCTAGATTAGACTGTTTGAGAGTGCAAGAGGGAAATGGGATATAGACACCCTCATTGTGTATTGTATCATTAGATGGGAAAGTTATAGACGTGGGAGAAGAAGAAGAGCATGCAGAGAGCTGTGTAAGAACACCCATGTACAGACATTTGGATTAATAGAAATCTTTGATTCAAATTCATGGTTTGTGTTGTTCTCTATGTATTGATGTTATGCTCATGAATGATTGCTTTCTTGTTATACATTTGCTTTATGTGATGTGTATATGATTTCATGGTTGAATTGAAGTCTGAGAGGAAGAAAGAATGAGTTTCAATTGTTTCTCTATCTGAGCTAGAGTTCCTGCAAGGAGTGCAGTCGAAGAGTCCGCAAGGAGTACGTTGACAGAAGGCTCAAGGAGTTTAGCTTTTGTTCTCATTCACCCACAAGTGAAGTTGGGCACATGAGCCGTGCAAGGAATGCGTAGGCTGAGTGAAGTTCAGGGTTGCGAACCCGAGTAAGATCTGAAGGACTGTTGTTGCAGGTGTGCGCAGGGTCGAAAAGATTCAACACTTGAGAATTTGTTGAATGTCTACCGCAAGGAGTGCATGTAGGGTTCTCTGAAAGATTCAGAGGTGGTAAAGCTCAGGAGGTATAGGACCTTCGAGTTATCACCAAGAGAAGCACAGGGAGTTTGTGCTGGGAAGTGTTTAAACAAGCATCATAAGTAGTGTGCAGGTGGACAAGCCTTCGAGGAGGAGTACTTGGTTCATTTCACAGAACTCATTAGGAGAAACGGACGGTCGGTATTCTCAGAGGAGAATTCGTGACATCCCATGGATCGTCAAATCTCACAAAGGTTCAAGGAGAATACAGGTACGTATTCTCGAGAGGTTAAAGGCTCAGGAGGGCTAGAGTCATTGATCCACGTCAGCCAGGGCCGGTGGATCACTCGTGGAATCGCCTATCGGGATTTCGTGAGGGAAGAGTCGAAGACTTGGTAGCAGAAATCGTGGAATCGCGATACGCGATATCCCGATGGCTACGTAATGGTGTGGGGCCACAGGAGTTGGTGACATGGACAAGTGACACAAGCTATCGGAGTTTCGTGGCGGGAAGGCCTGAAACATTGACATCAGGATTCACGATATAGAGAAATCTGAAATCCCGACAAGGTGAGAGGGTGTGGAAAGTCAACTCGCATGTGTGTTAGGTAATCGGCGTATCGGGGTTCAAGAGTCGGTAAAGAGATTTGTTCGACATCATGAGTGGTGAAATCGCGATAGAAGAAGTCTTGATAAGAGAGGGAAAAGGGCCAGCGTTCACTTGTATCGAGTTTCGGGGTTTTGTGGAGCCTACGCTCGACCTTTGGATTCGCGAAATAGCGAAGTTCGATCTTTCGATTTGTAAAGAAAGCGAGATCTCACGAAAGTTTGTTGTGGGTGTAGGATTCCCGATAGGGAATTAAGAGAACCTTAGAGTTCTTCGAGCCGAGAGAAAGAGAATATCCTGTGAGCGGACGTGCTTGCAAGCGCGCCTGCGTCAGTTTGGTATCAGAGCACAGAAAGGTTCTTTGCTTTCTGTAGTAGAGAAGAGAATTCACCATGCCGACCAGGAGAAGGGACGCGCAAACACGTGATCCAGAGGATAGGGAATTGCCGAGGAGAAGAGGCAGGCAAATGACAGATCTGGTCATGGAGAGAGAGATGCGTGATCTTCGAGCTAGACTCGAAGACATGGTGACAGTGCAAAGATGCGCAGCCAGTGCAGGGGATCTCACTGATTCCAAAAGTGAAATTGAGGTTGAACGCGAGGAAGAAGTTGCAGCCAAAGATGCATCAAACGAGTGTTTGATCAGAGCTATTGCAAGGATGGATGCAAGAGCAAATATGGACATTCTAGTTTATGAGGGAAACTTGGATGCAGAGGAGCTTCTAGATTGGATTAGAGCTCTGGATACGTACTTCGACTATGAAGATGTCGAAGAAGACAAAAAGGTCAAGCATGCTATCACATGCTTGAAAGGACATGCAGCGTTGTGGTGGGATGAACTACAAGCTGATAGATGCTGCAAGGGCAAGCAGAAGATCAAGAGATGGGACAGGAGGATTGCGAAGATGAAAGCAAAATTCATCCCTAGGGATTATCAAATTACTCTGTTCAGGAGAATGCAGAACCTGAAACAGAAGATGATGATAGTGAAAGAATATATTGAGGAATTCTATAAACTGAACATCAGAGCAGGTCATTGGGAGAGAGATGATGAGAAGGTTGCCAGATATATGAATGGCCTGAGATATGATATCCAGGATGAGATGAGCATGGTAACCATACGAACGGTGGAAGATGCTTATCAAATGGCTCTGAAAGCTGAGGAGAAGCTGACCCAAAAGTAGGGTCGGAGAGGTCGAGGAAGAAGTCATCCCAGAGGAAAATCAGTTGCCCATGACAAATATCAGAAGCCCAAGGAAGACTGGAAGAAACCTCAGACTTGTACAGAGAGGGGTGGAACCTCACAGTGAGGGCAGCAATATGATAAACAATGAGGGCAACATAATGAGCAAAAAGGAGATTATGCTGACAATAACACTTTTCCTCGTACTAGAGGCAGAGGAAGAGGAAGAGGTGGAGTAATTACATGCTTCACATGTGGGAAGAATGGGCACAAGTCTTATGAGTGTCCAGATAAAAAGAAAGATATTGGAGAAGCTCACATTGCTGAAGCATAGAGGCGGGATGTGGAGGCAGAAGACGTTGAAGGCAGAAGATCACTGATGATGTGAAAAGTCCTTTTGACACCTGAGAAAGAGGTGGAGAATTCAGTCCGAAGGACCAAACTTTTTAGGATTGCTTGAAAAACCAAAGACAGGGTATGCAAGGTCATTGTAGATAGTGGTAGCATGGATAATCTCATATTTACAAAGATGGTAGAGAAGCTGGAGTTGTAGACGACTGATCATCCAAGCCCATACAGAGTTTCGTGGCTACAGAAAGGACACCGGGTAACTGTCACTAAACAATGCTTGGTTGAATTCAATATAGGAGGATATAATGATAAGATCTTATGTGATGTCATTCCTATGGATGTTTGTCATCTATTGCTCAGTAGACCATGGCAATATGACAGGAATGTGATTCATGATGGGAGAATGAACACATACACCCTAGAGAAGAATGGGAGGACACACATGTTGCTTCCGATAAAGGATAAGGAGGTAAAAATAGAGCTAAGAAACACTGTACTTCTCATGAGTGGGAAGGAACTTCTTACTGAGGTTAAGAAGAAGGAAGATCCACAGTTCATTGTGGTCAGAAAGCCGAGGATTATTCTGACTAGCACAAGAGTGGATGATTTACCAGCGGAGGTTCAGGAACTGCTGGAAGAGTTCGCTGACATTGTAGTGGACGAATTACCTAGTTGCCGAGTCATCATATCGATCTCATACTAGGGGCCAGTTTTCCGGACAAAGCCACGTACAGATTGACGCCGCAGGAGAATGAAGAGGTTAAGAGGAAAGTCCAGGATTTATTGGACAAAGGTTTGGTCAGGGAAAGCTTGAGTCCATGTGCTATTCCAACAGTACTCAGTCCGAAGAAAGAAGGAGGTTGGAGGATGTGTACTAACTCGAGGGTGATCAATAAGATAACCATTAGGTACAGATTTCCATTGCCAAGGATAGATGATCTGATGGATTGCTTGAGTGGATAAAAATAATTTTCAAACATTGATTTGAAAAGCGGATATCACCAAATCCGCATGAGAGAAGGTGATGAATGGAAGACAACATTCAAGACAAACGAGAGTTTGTATGAATGGCTTGTTATGTCGTTTGGCTTAACAAATGTGCCAAGTACCTTCATGAGGTTGATGAACAAATTCCTGAGGGAGTTCGTCAGGAAATTTGTCATTGTGTATTTGGATGACATACTGGTTTTCAGTAAAAAAACAGTGGAGCATCTGAAGCATTTGGCTACAGTGATGAAGAAATTGCAACGGGAGAAGCTGTTGATAAATACAAAGAAGTCTTCATTTATGAAGACAAATCTCATTTACTTAGGATTTTTTATTTCGACAAATGAGTTGAGGATGGATCCAAATAAGGTGAAACTGATCAAGAATTGGCCATCACCGAAGAATATTTTCGAGATGAGAAGTTTTCATGGATTGGCTAGTTTCTACTGAAAGTTCATCAGGAATTTCAGTGGAATTAGCGCAGCAATGATGGACACAGTGAAGAAAAGAAATAAATATTTTCACTGGACTAAAGAGGCCGAGAAGAGCTTCAATCTGTTGAAGAGGAAGATCATGGAATAACCAGTTTTGGTGTTGTCGGATTTCCAGAAGACATTTCAGGTGAAATGCGATGCAAGACGATTTGCAATCGGGGCAGTCTTATGATAAGGAGTTCTATGTTATCATACAGGCATTGAAGAAATGGGGGTATTACTTAATCCCGAAGGAGTTTGTATTGTACAGTGACAATCATGCACTACAGTTTGTGACTCAATAGGAGAAGTTGAATCATAAACATATCAAATGGGTTGAGTATATGCAAAATTTCACTTTTGTGATAAAACATATTTCTGGTTCTGCTAACAAAGTTGTTGATGCTTTGTGCAGGAAGTTTTTGCTGTTGCAGGAGTTCCAAGTCAAAACGTTGTGTTTTGATGACCTCAAGAACATGTACAGAGATGATCAGGATTTTAAGGAGGCGTATGAAGCAACTAAGAATCTAGTTCTCAAAGACAGAATCCCATGGATAGAATACATGATCCAGAAAGGATTTCTTTTCAGAGGAAATCAACTGTGTATTCCAAAATGCTCCATGAGAGAGAACCTGCTGAAGGAGAAACACAGTGGAGGACTGGCCGGATATTTCGGTCATGAAAAAACATTCGCGAAGTTGAATGAGTCATATTTTTGTCTGGGAATGCGAGCGGATGTCAAGAGATTTGTAGACAGATGTAGAATTTTCTAGCATTCGAAGGGAAGGAAGCAGAATGCATGATTTTATCAACCATTTCCCATACCGGAGAGGCTGTGGGATGCGATTAGGATGGATTTTGTGTTGGGGTTGCCAAGAACACAAAGAGGTGTTGATTCAATCTTTGTGGTAGTGGACAGATTTTCCAAGATGGCACACTTCATTCCATGTCAGAAGACCAGTGACGCGACTCACATCCTGAACCTATTTTTCAAAGAGGTTGTTCGACTTCATGGGTTGCCGGGAAGTATAGTTTCGGATCGAGATACCAAATTCATAAGGAATTTTTGGAGGACCTTATGGAAGAAGCTGGGAACTAATTTGGTGTTTAGTTCGGCTTATCATCCTCAGATGCATGGATAGACAGAAGTGGTCAATAAAAGTCTGGGAGACTTGCTAAGAAGATTGGTGACAGAGCACCATACCCAGTGGGACCACATATTACCGCAGGTAGACTTTTCTTATAATGACTCAATAAACAGGAGCACAGGGCAGAGTCCATTTCAATTTGTCTATGGCATTCAATCGAGGGGAATTTCTGAATTGAGGGATTCAAAACAAATGGCTACTAGGAGCGCTAGTGCAGAAGATTTCACAGAAGCGATGAAGGAACTTCACAACCAGGTGAAGCAGCGACTGCTGGAATCAAGTCAGGAGTATAAATGCAGAGCAGATTAGCATAGAAGACAACTTCAGTTTGGAGTTGGTGATCTGGTTCTAGCACATTTGAGAAAAAAAAGGTTCCCGAGAGGAACATACAATAATTTGAAAATGAAGAAAATCGGGCCATGCAGGGTCTTAAAGAAATTTGGGACAAATGCTTATGAGATTGAATTACTCGATGGGATCGAAATTTATCCGATATTCTATATCTCGGATTTGTAACCATACAGAGCTAGAGAAGCATAGACAAGAAATGATCTGCCAGTGATCAAGTGGATGAAAGAGATGCCAGTTGCAAATAAGCAGAAAATGGAGTTTATACTGGACAAAAGAATTGGCAAGAATACCAGAAGGAAGGAATACTTTCAGTATCTGGTCAAGTGGATGAATCATCCAATTGAAGATGCTAGCCGGTAGACTGAAGCAGAGATACATAAGCATGGACAGACTGTGCAGGAGCTCATGGACAGGAGCCCATGAAATTTTTCAAGCGAGGGAGTATGATGCAGGAGCAATGCCAACATCAAGCGAGACAACGCGGAAGCAAAGGACAGCTGAAAAAGCGCCAGCACGAATTTTGAAAACACATTGGAAATTGTTGCATGAACATTAATGTGGAAATTTAATGAAGGCGCACTTGTATATTGTAAATGGACCTTGAGAGGATTGCTCTCGTCCTTAGTAGGTAGAAGGCATTTCAGATAGTTAATGTATAGTGGATAGAATTTAATTCTAGATTAGAATGTTTGAGAGCGTAAGAGGGAAACGGGATATAGACACCCTCATTGTGTATTCTATCATTAGATGGGAAAATTATAGATGTAGGAGAAGAAGAAGAGCATGCAGAGAGCTGTGTAAGAACACTCATGTACATACATTTGGATTAATAGAAAGCTTTGATTCAAATTCATGGTTTGTGTTGTTCTCTGTGTATTGATGTTATTCTCATGAATGATTTCTTTCTTATTATACATTTGATTTATGTGTTGTGTATATGATTTCATGGTTGAATTGAAGTTTGAGAGGAAGAAAGAATGAGTTTTAATTGTTTCTCTATCTAAGATGGAGTTCCTACAAGGAATGTAGTCGAAGAGTCCGAAAGAAGTGCATTGACAAAAGGCTGAGGGAGTTTAGCTTTTGTTCTCATTCACCCACAAGTGAATTTGGGCATAGGAGTCGTGCAAGGAGTGTGAAGGACGAGTGAAGCTCAGGGTTGCGAACCTGAGTAAGAGTTGAAGGACTGCTGCTGCAGGTGTGCGCAGGGTCAAAAAGATTCAACACTTGGGAATTTGTTGAATGTCTACCGCAAGGAGTGCGTGCAGGGCTCTCTGAATGATTGAGAGGTGGTAATGCTCAAGAGGTATAGGACCTTCGAGTTATCACCAAGAGAAGCATAGGGAGTTTGTGTCGGGAAGTGTTTAAACAAGCATCGCAAGTAGTGTGCAGGTGGACAAGCCTTTGAGGAGGAGTACTTGGTTCATTTCACAGAACTCATCAGGAGAAACGGACGGTCGATATTCTTAGAGGAGAATTCGTGACATCCCGTGGATCGTCAAATCTCACAAAGGTGCCGGGAGAATACATGGATGTATTCTCGAGAGGTTAAAGGCTAAGGAGAGCTAGAGCCGTTGATCCACATCAGCCAGGGCTGGTGGATCACTCGCGAAATCGCGAAATCAAATTTCTCAATTTTTCGTTAGGGGGTACGTAAATCCATTTATTATAGCTCATCAATCTGTCATTTTCCAATGTATATCCTTCAAACCTTGGTATAGTCATTGACGCAACCTGCCTCCCACGAGGCACGATCGCCTCACCAGGACCCTCTTCCTCTCGGCCCGAAGAGTTCTAAGACTCTTCTACTTCCTTATCGTAAGTTCGCAACCCACAGCTCTTGCCATGCTACCCCGTGGTGATTTAATAGGAGAGGTCAGAACCTTGAATCTTGCGAATTCAATGGTCGTATTATGTCCCTTCGGACCCCGAGACCCGAGGTAAGTCAACGCTGAATTTCCCCTCGCTTATCGGGACCTTCGCTTTATCGCTTTTCGCCAATCGGAGTACTAAGGCCTCGTATTTCAAACTCCTAAGATCCGAGATGCCGATCTCGCGACCTCGCGACTTGCGAGACCAAATGCTTGTCCCTTCACTCCCGAGACTCGATATCCCGAGATTTCTCGCTGTGTCAACTTGACTATGAATCACTCCATGCGCGAAAACGCCAAGACTTCGCTTCTCGCGATCCCGCGATTTCCTCTACGTGAATCAAGAGCCTTACTTAATGAGCTCCCGGAACGCCCAATCCACGACTTTGAGTCACGCTCCTCATGATTCTTTCGACGCTTCTGCTTTCCCCAACCTTCGAACTTTCTTTTGTTCGCTCTGTAGACTTCACGTCCCCTTTATCCTTGCTGCACCTTCGAACAAGGAGTGTCTCTCCACGAGATGGTTCGCCAACCTACGACTATTCCTCGCGACTGGTGATTTCTCCGTTCTGTATTCCACCCAATTTCCACTCAGAATCACAATTTTGAATCTACTCCTGGCCTGTGCCCACCTTGCATGGCTCTAATTCCAAACTTTCACCCCTAAGATGAGGATAAAAGCTTCCTCCAAGCAACCCCGCAGTCACGCATTTCTTGCGGACAAATTCAACTGCACCCTTGCAGGAATTATCTGGTTCACTTAGAGAAACAATTCAAACTCATTCACTCAGACATTCAGATTTCAATTCTTCCATAAAATCACATACACAACATATGAAAGAAATGCGTAACAAGAAGCAAATATGCAAAGGCATAATGCCAACAGCACACAGAGAATAAACACATCCATGGAATTGAATCAAGGTTTTTCGTGTCTTCCTTTTCCCAGGCTCGCCTCTGAGACTTCAATTCAACCTGCTCTTCACCTGCACGGTTCGAATAACCCAACACAATTCCGGTAGAGGAGAATAAGGGTTTAACTGTAGAGCCCCTCACACACTCTATGCGAAGGAATTCAACTGCACTCTATGCAGGAATATCCTGGCTCGAAACAGAGAAACAATTGAAACTCATTCTCGCCTCTTTCCCAGATTTCTAATCTGCCATGAAATCACATACACAGCATATGCAACGAAGGCGTAAAAAGAAGCGAGTATGCAACAACATAATATCAACAATACACAGAGAATAATCACAGCCATGGAATTGAATCAAAGCTTTCCTATTAATTCAATATCTGTACATGGGGATTCTTCACCAGTTCTCTGCTTGCTCTTCTTGCTCCTGAATGCAAATGCTGAATAATATAAAATAATACAAAGGAGGGTGCCTATATTCCGTTTTCCCTCTCGAAAGCAAAACTGTCTAATCTAGACTTAATTATCTTATCTACCTGCACTAAATCTAATAAGTGTTTTAACTACCTAAGGACGAGAGCTTATCTGCTCAAGGTCCGTTACAATATACAAGTGCGCTTTGTTATGAATGTCTGCATTCAAATGACGGCACAACAACTTTCCAAAGTATTTCAAAAACATATGTGCTGGCACTGCCCAGCTGTATTTCTTTATCCACGCGCTGGCTCACTTGATGAGGTATGGATGCTCATGCATCATACTCCTCGGCTCAAAATAATTCATGGGCTCGTGTCCATGAGCTCCTGTATTGTGTGCCCATGTTTCTGGATCACCACCTCTGTCTCCCATCTTGCATCCTCCACTGGGTGGTTCTTCCACTTCACCAGGTATTCAAAATACTGCTTTCTTCTGGTCTTTCTGCCTACTCTTTTATCCAGTATGCACTCCATTTGAGGTTTCTGTGCAACTGGTAATTGTTTCTTCCACTGGATCATCGGTTCCTCAAGTCCAGCTCCTGCATCCTCAGCCCTGTAGGGGTATAAATCCGAAATATTGGAAATTGGAGATATCCCGATGCCATCCAGCAACTCAAGCTCATAGGCATTCTCCCCGAACTTTTCAAGACTTTGTATGGCCCGATCTTCTTCATCTTGAGCTTGTTGTATGTTCCCCTTGGGAACCTTTCTCTACTTAAGTGTGCCAGAACCATGTCCCCAACTTCAAACTGAAGCTGCCTCTTCCTCTGATCGACTCGGCGCTTATACTCCTGATTTGCCTTCTGCAGTCGCTGCTTCACCTCTGCGTGAAGTTCTTGCATCGCCTCAGCGAATTCTTCAGCTCTCGCGCTGCTAGTCTCAGCCTCTTCTGGCTCCCTGAGCTCAGACACTCCCCTCGGTTGTGTTCCATACAAAATTTGAAATGGACTCTTACTTGTACTCCGATTCACCAAATCATTGTACGTGAATTCTGCTTGTGGTAGGATCTGATCCCAACTGGTGTGATGCTCTGTCACCAGGCTTCTCAATAGATCTCACAGGCTCCTGTTGACCACCTTGGTCTGTCCATCGGTCTATGGATGGTATGCTGAACTGAATTCCAAGTCAGTCCCCAACTTCTTCCATAGCGTCCTCCAGAAATGACCTATGAACTTCGTATCCCTATCCGAGACTATGCTTCTCGGAAATCCATGCAATCGCACAATCTCTTTGAAAAATAAATTCGCGATGTGGGTCGCATCGCTGGTCTTATGACATGGTATGAAATGTGCCATTTTCGAGAACCTGTCCACCACCACAAAAATGGAATCCACTCCTCTCGATGTTCTCGGTAATCCAAAAATAAAGTCCATGTTGATGGCCTCCCATGGCCTTTCAGGTATGGGCAACGGCTGATAGAACCCTGTGTTCTGCTTTCGTCCCTTCACGTGTTGACATATCCTGCACCGGTCAACAAATCGTTTGACATCAGCGTGCATCCCTGGCAAAAAATATGATTCGCTCAGCTTGGTGAATGTTTTGTCATGCCCGAAATGACCTACTAAGCCTCCGTTGTGCTTCTCCTTTACCAAATTCTCTCTCATAGAGAAATTTGGAATACATAGTTGATTGCCTTTGAAAATCAATCCATCCTGGATCAGGTAGTCAATCCACGGACTCCTATCCCTGAGAACTGGGTTCTCGGTTGTTTCGTATGCTTCAGCAAAGTCTGCATCACCTGCATACATATCCTTCAGGTTTTCAAAACCCAAGGTCTTGACCCTGAATTCCTGCAGCAGTAAGCATTTTCGGCTCAAGGCATCTGCCACTTTGTTAGCAGTCCCCGAAATGTGCTTGATCACAAATGTAAAATTTTGCATATACTCTACCCATTTCGCATGCTTCTGATTCATCTTTTCCTGCTGACTTATGAACTGCAGTGCATGATTATCATTGTACAAAATGAATTCCTTGGGTATCAAGTAATGCCTCCACTTCTTCAACGCCTGTATGATGGCATAGAACTCCTTGTCATACGTGGAGTATTTCAGCTTCGCATCATCCAATTTCTCGCTGAAATATGCAACAGGTCTGTCATCCTGACTCAAGACCCCTCCAACAACATATCCACTAGCATCACACTTCACCTGAAATGTCTTCTGGAAGTCCGGCAACACCAGGATTGGTTGCTCTGTTATCTTGCGCTTCAACAGATTGAATCTCCTTTCAGCCTCTGTTGTCCAGTGAAAAAATTTATGTCGCTTCTTCACGGTGTCCATCATCGCTGCGCTAATCCCACTGAAGTTTCGAATGAACTTTATGTAGAAACTAGTGAGTCCATGGAAGCTTCTTACCTCAAAAAGATTTCTCGGCGATGGCCAATTCTTGATTACTTCAACCTTCTCAGGATCCATCTTCAACTCATTTGTCGAGATTACAAAACCCAAATAAATGAGTTATGTCTGCATGAACGAGCATTTCTTCAAATTGATCAACAGTTTCTCCTATTGTATCCTTTTCATCACTATGGCTAAATGCCTCAAGTGTTCAGCCTTTGTCTTGCTGAATATCAGTATGTCGTCTAGGTACATGACCACAAATTTGCCAATGAATTCCCGCAGGACTTCATTGATCAGCCTCATAAAAGTGCTTGGCGCGTTTGTCAACCCAAATGGCATGACCAACCATTCGTACAAACCCTCGTTTGTCTTGAATGTTGTCTTCCATTCATATCCCTCTCTCATCCAGATCTGATGATATCCACTCTTGAGATCTATCTTAGAAAAATAATTTGCCCCACTTAGGCAATCCATCAAGTCATCCATTCTCGGCAGTGGAAATCTGTACCTGATGGTGATTTTATTTATCGCCCTGGAGTCTGTACACATTATCCAGCCTCCATCCTTCTTGGGACTCAGTACCGTTGGAACGGCACACAGACTAAGGCTCTCCCTCACCAGTCCTTTATCCAATAGATCCTATACCTGCCTTTTGACCTCCTCATTCTCCTGAGGTGTCAACTTGTACGCTGCCTTGTTTGGCAAACTTGCTCCGGCTATGAGGTCAATGTGGTGACTCACACTCCGCACCGGTGGAAACGAACGAGGTAGTTCGTCCACGATGATATCAGTGAACTCTCCCAACAGTTGTTGAATCTCCTCTGGCAAATCATGCACTCTTGTGCTTGTCAGGACAATTCTCGGCTTTCTGACCACAAAGAATTGTGGATCTTCATTCTTCTCCATCTCTGTGAGAAGCTCTTTTCCACTCATGAGAAGTATAGTGCTGCTAACTTCCGGTTTCACTTCTTTTTCCTTTATCGGAAGTAGCCTGTGTGTTCTCCCATCCTTCTCTAAGGTGTATGTGTTCATCCTCCTATCATGAACCACATTCATGTCGTACTGCCATGGTCTACCCAGCAATATGTGGCATACGTCCATGGGAATAACATCACGCAGAATCTGATCATGATAATTCCCAATTTTAAATTCAACCAAGCATTGTTTAGTGACACTTACCCGGTGTCCTTTCTGTAGCCACGAGACTTTATACGGACTCGGGTGCTTAGTCATTTTCAACTCCAATTTTTCCACCATCTCGGTTGAAACGAGATTATCGGTGCTCCCACTGTCCACAATGACCTTGCATTTCCAGCCCTTTGTTTTGCATGTAGTCCTAAACAGTCGGCATCTTTGAGCTGTGTTCTCCACCTCTTTCTCAGGCTTCAAGAGAACTTTGTGCACCGTCATTGACTTCCCACTTCCAGTGTCTTCATCTTCATTCTCAGCATCACGCCTCTGCGCCTCAGCAACATGAGCTTTTCCTCTGTCCATTTTCCTGTCTAGACAATCCATGGCCTTGTGTCCATCCTTTCCACATGTGAAACACGTGATCACTTCTCCGCGACCCCTTCCTCTACCTCAAGTACGAGGAAATGCGTTGGCGTCAGCATAATCTCCTTGTTGATCATCTTGTTGTCTCCTCGGCTTAGCAATTTGCTACCTTTGCTGTGAGGTTCCACCTCTTCCAGCTTTTCCCTAAGGCTTCTTCCACTCCTCTTTGGGCTTCTGTATTCTTTCTTGGGAAATTGCTTTGCCTCTGGGCTGACTTCTGCCTCGCCCTCACTGAACTTGCTTGCGACTCAGCTTCTCCTCGGCTTTTAGAGCCATCTGGTACGCATCCTCAACTGTTCGGATGGTAACCATGCTTAGCTCGTCCTGAATGTCATACCTCAGCCCATTCAGGTATCTCGCCACCTTTTCGTCATCACTCTCCCGATGACCAGCTCGAATGTTGAGTCTGTAGAATTCTTCGGTGTAATCCTTCACCGTCATCATCTTCTGTCTCAGGTTCTGCATCCGCCTGAATAGAGTTATCTGGTAATCTCTGGGGATGAATTTCGCTTTCATCTTAGCGATAATCCTATCCCAGCTCTTTATCTTTTGTTTCCCTTTGCAACTCCTATCTGCCTGCAATTCGTCCCACCATAAGGCCGCATGTCCCTTCAACTTCGTGACAACATGCCTCACCTTTTTTTCCTCTTTGATATCTTCGTAATCGAAGTAGGTGTCGATTGCTCGGATCCAATCCAACAACTCTTCTGCATTTAGAATTCCCTCATAAACAGGAATGTCCATCTTTGTCTTCAAGCTCATTCTCAAAATGGCTCTAATCAACCGCTCGGTTGATGCGTCTTCTGCTGTGACTTCTTCTGCCTCGTGTCCAGCCTCCTCTTCCACCTCGGAATCCCTGAACTCTCCTGCGTCGACTCCATGTCTCTGTGCAATCTCCATTTCCTCGAGCCTTGCTTGGAGATATCGCATCTATATTTCTATCTCTGGGTTACCCACTGGCCTACCCCTTCTTCGCGCGTCCCTATCTTCACGATCAGGTGACTGTCTCTCCCGTCTCGGAGGCATGGTGTATCTACTTCTCTCTGCTACCCGAACAAAGAGAACTCCACTTCCCGCTCTGATACCACTCTGATGCAACCTGCCTCCCATGAGGCACGATCGCCTCACCAGGACCCTCTTCATCTCGGCCCGAAGAGTTCTAAGACTCTTATACTTCCTTATCGGAAGTTCGCAACCCACAGTTCTTTCCATGCTACCCCGTGGTGATTTAATAGGAGAGGTCGGAACCTCGACTCTCACAAATTCAATGGTCGGATGATGTCCCTTCAGACCCCGAGACCCGAGGTAAGTCAACGCTGACTTTCTCCTCGCTTATCGAGACCTTCGCTTTATCGCTTTTCTTCGATCGGAGTACTAAGGCCTCGGATTTCAAACTCCCAAGATCTGAGATGCCGATCTCGCGATCTCGCTTCCTCGCGACCTCACGACTTGCGAGACCAAATGCTTGTCCCTTCACTCCATAGACCCAATATCCCAAGATTTCTCACTGCGTCAACTTGACTATGAATCACTCCATGCACGAAAACATCGAGACTTCGCTTCTCGCGATCCCACGATTTCCTCTACATGAATCAAGAGCCTTACTTAACGAGATCCCAAAATGCCCAATCCACGGCCTTGAGTCGTGCTCCTCATGATTCTTTTGACGCTTCTACTTTCCCCAACCTTCGAACTTTCTTCTATTCGCTCTGTAGACTTCATGTCCCCTTTATCCTTGCTGCACCTTCGAACAAGGAGTGTCTCTCCACGAGATGGTTCGCCAACCTACGACTATTCCTCACGACTGGTGATTTCTCCATTCTGTCTTCCACCCACTTTCCACTCAGAATCACAATTCTGAATCTACTCCTGGCCTGTGCCCACCTTGCATGGCTCTAATGCCAAACTTGCACCCCTAAGATGAGGATAAAAGCTTCCTCCAAGCAACCCCGCAGTCACGCATTTCTTGCGAACAAATTCAACTTCACCCTTGCAGGAATTCTCTGGTTCACTTAGAGAAACAATTCAAACTCATTCACTCAGACATTTAGATTTCAATTCTTCCATAAAATCACATACACAGCATATGAAAGAAATGCGTAACAAGAAGAAAATATGCAAAGGCATAATGCCAACAGCACACAGAGAATAAACACATCCATGGAATTGAATCAAGGCGTTCATGTCTTCCTTTTCCCAGGCTTGCCTCTGAGACTTCAATTCAACCTGCTCTTCACCTGCACGGTTCGAATAACCCAACACAATTCTGGCAGAGGAGAATAAGGGTTTAACTGTAGAGCCCCTCACACACTCTATGCGGAGGAATTCAACTGCACTCTATGAAGGAATCTCCTGGCTCGAAACAGAGAAACAATTGAAACTCATTCTCGCCTCTCTCCCAGATTTCTAATCTGCCATGAAATCACATACACAGCATATGCAACGAAGGCGTAAAAAGAAGCGAGTATGCAACAACATAATATCAACAATACACAGAGAATAATCACAGCCATGGAATTGAATCAAAGCTTTCCTATTAATTCAATATCTGTACATGGGGATTCTTCACCAGTTCTCTGCTTGCTCTTCTTGCTCCTGAATGCAAATGCTGAATAATATAAAATAATACAAAGGAGGGTGCCTATATTCCGTTTTCCCTCTCGAAAGCAAAACTGTCTAATCTAGACTTAATTATCTTATCTACCTGCACTAAATCTAATAAGTGTTTTAACTACCTAAGGACGAGAGCTTATCTGCTCAAGGTCCGTTACAATATACAAGTGCGCTTTGTTATGAATGTCTGCATTCAAATGACGGCACAACAACTTTCCAAAGTATTTCAAAAACATATGTGCTGGCACTGCCCAGCTGTATTTCTTTATCCACGCGTTGGCTCGCTTGATGAGGTGTGGATGCTCCTGCATCAGTCATGGCGTCTTGTTCAATAATTTCCTCAACCTCTTTATACCAACCTTGGTCAAATTGTATAGTTAGAATATTTTCTCGAAGATTCGCCTGAAGAGGTATCATCGAGAATATGCGTGGTCATATGTCACTCTGTTCACTATTCATTTAATGTAGTTAATCTCAAATCGAATTTGCCAAGAATTTTGACCAACGCCTTTGTTGCGTGTTCAAGTCATTCTACGCAAAAAAATGTGCTGCAAACCACAGTGATTTTTTTCAATTCAAATTTTYGYYCAATCAAGTAGTGTCTCCATGCTCYCAGGGCATACAYAATGGCTAATAACTTTGAATCATGCATCGTGTAGTTCTCATCATGCCTTCTTAGTTTCCTTGAGGTGTAAGTGATCATTCGATTGTCTTGCATCAATATTATGCCTAAGCCTTCCTTGGATGCATCATTGCACACCAAGAAGTCTTCGTCCATGTCAGGGGATTTTAGTATCGGCGTTGTCGTCAACAACTCTTTGAGCCTTCGAAATGCTTCCGCACATTTCTCGGTCCACACAAACTTTTTGTTATTTTTCTGCAAGTCCATAATTGAATTGCTATCTTCGAAAAACCCTCGATGAATCGTTGATAATATCCAGCTAAACACATGAAGTTACATACTTTGGGTACATTCATCGACACAGACCATTCCCTAACAACCTCTACCTTCACTAGATCCACAACGGTACCTTCACAGGAGATAACATGCCCCAATTGATGAATCCTCGATTGATAAAAGAGCATTTCAACAGTTCTTGTGATTTGTTCCCACACAAACACTGTAGAACCAAGCATAATATTCATCAAGTTCTTTCGTCCTCCGAGAATATATCAAAATGTCATCAAGGAATACTTGACGATAGTAAAGAAGAGTCTCCACGACCCATCCTTCTTCCATATGAAAATAACAGGAGCACCCCAAGGTGACATACTTGGACATATAACTCCTAGGTCCAACAACTCCTTCAGTTGCATGTTCAACTCCTATACTCAAGGGTTGACATCCGATAAGGTTCTCTCGCAACCAATTTTGTTCCAAGGTTTGAGCCTATTTTAAACTCCAACTCTCTTGCGGGCGACAATCAGGAAATTTTTCTTAAAACATGTCAGCAATACTTGTGCCCCGGGAAGGTCGGTCTAATCCTTTCATCACACCCTTGTCGTTTAGTGCCAAGATTTCATATAGATTGCATGCCTGCGTAGGCTCTTTTTTCGTTGTAAAGAAGAAGTGAACATCATGTATACTCCCCATTTTATTCCTACAATCATAGTTCTTTGTCCCTCAACGTCGGTCCAACTCCACTGCTTCATCTCATCGTTGAGTATCACATCATGTGATTCCCACCAGTCGATACTAATCACGTCAATGTAAGATCTTAATATCGTGACGTAGGTCAAAATTTCTTACACTATTCCCGAGGTTAAGGCTACAATACGTAACCCGTGCTTCATCCTATTGCTTGGCTCCCAAAACCATTTCTACGTAGCCTAACTTGTCTCGTTCGATGGCCTTTACCTAAATCCCTTCCGCGTGATCTAGAATAAATCTTCTTGAGCATCGAGATCTAACAAATACTAAAAAA
Organism: Picea engelmannii; assembly: GCA_009831015.1. NCBI lineage: Eukaryota > Viridiplantae > Streptophyta > Pinopsida > Pinales > Pinaceae > Picea > Picea engelmannii. The sequence continues at coordinate 80,986 of ML842133.1, forward strand.
AATTTGGCGATGGTACCCGATGCCTCAAGCTTAGTGGCCTGATGGTTATTCACCATGATCACAAATCCTATGGGCCTTGCCCATCTCCGCCACGGTAGTGTGTCCTGTTGACTTGACCACTCTGGCCCTTTCAACCGGACAATCTTGCTAGTAAGGTGACTCCACACATGTCCATTTCCCACCTCTGGTCTAGTACTCATGGCCCTAGAATAGAATTTTCTGGCCCACCAGCCTAAGATCCTGGTCTGTTCTACTGACAAGCCTAGATGATGAATGTTAGAGGTGTTGTCATGGATGTGGTGGTCCCCTATAGGGATCCCTCTACTGAGGAACCTATCGTCATGGTGTTGTGAACAAGGGTCCTATAGGTGTATCTCAATACCAAGATGTCTTGTTTGGCCGACGTCTGATGTTGTTGCGCACCAGATGTTGTCAGTCCACATGGTCTTGTAGGAGTCATGCCCAGATTCCTGCAGTCAAATCTTCCTCATCTAAGAGGCCTATTGGAATGCATCATGCAATGTCCGAGGCATTTAGATTCTCACTTTTTCACAAAAGCTGGAGTTAAAGTCGACCATGAATTTTTTGATATCCATCTTCTTCATGTTCAGATGCGGGGCATACCGAAGTATCTCTATAAATTTGGTCTCATAATTTGGCACCGTACGACTACCATGTTGTAAGGCACTGAACTCATCGATAATAATTTAAATAAATTGATAAATTAG